>SKCR01042686.1:0-216524 GCA_019454045.1 Zanthoxylum bungeanum
ATATAACTCTAATTAGATCATATACAAACATTCTTAAACAATCATTTGTCAGAATCATGCTTAAATCCAAAAGCCCCAATTTTGCTCAAGAACCCTAAATCGTTTTATGCAACCAATAGCTCTTGATACCATTGTAGAGATTCAATCAAGTCCCAAGGATCATAAACATAAAAAAACGAATAGAATACACAAAGGAGTAATGCGGAATTCATACTCACATTGATGGGTTTGATGCTAGGAAGAACAAGATGCGTTTTTGCTCCTCCATGAAGCTCGGCAATGGCTTCTTGATGAAGTGGACTGCACGATTTTGAGCCTTCTTCCTCCTTGTTCATTCGGCCATTGATGAACCACCATTGAAGCTCCAAGCTTCAAGCTCCAAAAACCAAATCCAAGCTCACAAATTCGTTTCCCTATCACCATAATATAACCCTAGGTGTGTGCTAGCACTACTCTTCTTCCTTTGCTTCTCACAAATTCGGGTGAAACCAGAAAATTTTGCAAGCAAATTGGCAGTGAAGCCGTGTGGTGAGAGAGAGATGAAGGGTTTTTTTGGCCCCAAAAGCTAAAACCGTGAAGACCAAAAAACAATTGAGAGAGTCAGTGTGAAAATGGTTCCAAGAATAGCCAAAAACGGAACACTGCACACGGTCCAAGAGAGAGGAAATGCTTTTTGTATATACATATATATTCTTTTTTCCATTTACCAAGTAAATGAATAAAATATATATACACAAAAATTAATTCAAAAGTCAAAAAGTAAAAAGCAAATTGTTGCTTTTTAAACTTCTACATCAATCACTCAAATCAAGTGACAACATGTCACATCACTCAAAGTGACATTGATTTGACGATTGATGCGACTAGTGATATGACGCACAATTTGACTTGCGTGCCGCATTCGAATTCGAAATGCGAATGCGCTCGCAAATAATCCCAGGCTCGGGTTCGCTAATTCCAAATTAACGAATTTTCCGTCTCGCGTCGTAATTAAATGATTACGCCTAGCGAAATCACTATTCACGTCGCTAACGAATTAATTCTAAATTAATTCGTTCGCCCGAATTAAAATCTAATTTTAATTCCGCGTCCAAATCCAATTTCTAATAATATATCAAAATATATTAATTTATCGATTAATTCCAAATTATCATTCTCTCTCTCTTTAACTAATATTTTATCCCAGATAAAATATCTCCGCAATTAATCCCAGATTAATTTTTTCTCTCTAGAAATTAATCTTCTCTCTCTACTAATTAATCCCAGATTAATTATAGTGCGAGTTATACCTTCATCGGTGAATCTTCAGGAAGCGACCCATGAGATCTCCGGATATGTTGGCAGTAAATACGGTTGTCGGACTATCCGAACATGTAAGTACCTCGTACTACGTTTATATCGATTTTAACGACAAGGTTGGCTTCTAGCCAAAGCGCCATGCCTACCCAAATTCTCCAGAAATATTCTTACAGGAATATATAGATCTGTATCAAGCGTAGTATACCGCAGTATTGTGTATATCGGCCCAGTATCGGATAGTCACGTGCTAGGGCTGGGGCTGGATAAGTGTCTGCCCCGTCCGAAGCACATGTCGATGTCTGGTAACTAGTCTCTATAATCGGATATACATGACCTTGTCATAATATCCCGATGGCCGGCCAGCACTTAGAGCACTAATACCGTTATCCTGCGTGACATCATCTCCACTATGACTGAAGTGATACTTCTGTCTCGACATCACACCCAATACACTACGACTCTCTGATAAACCAGATAGTGGTGTACGCAGAGAACCGGTTAAAGCCCTGTACCACCAAGACTAAAGTCTACCGATTATCGCAAGTATTAGCGATGCAAGTCTCAGGTTAAGACTATACACACCTACCTTGATTTCGGCTTCCCATAGACACATAGTCATAATACCAATGGGATTCCGAGGGGTCTATCCAGAGCGAAGCTGTTTCCCGTACCATCATCGGTGAAACACAACCTCCTATCGCACTTGCATAAGTATCCAATATTAAATATATGAGAACTATGCCGTTGTGCCCTCACAACGCGCACAAGTGCAATACTAGGCTATTCCGCATTATCGATGTCCTGTCTCGATAATACTCCGGCTAGGGATATTTAATGATTAATCCTTCGTGGACTGATACTGTCTCATATCATCTCAATCCAGGAACTAATCATATGGACCTCTCTTCATTTATACATATATGGTGATCTAATCAAAATGACGAGAGTGCAATTTCCTTGTCACATAGTTAATTTGTACAACAACAACGTGATCTGTACAAATAGTGACGCTATGGGTCATATTATCCAACATACCGCCCCTTTTACTTAATATTTGTTTAGTTCTCGGGTTTGATGAACGTTTTGATATGTTTTAGTTTATTTTGCAGATAAAATAATATTGGGAAATAATGACATCATTTAGGACGAAATATGGGTCAAATAAGGGCAAATATTGGACTTGACATATTAATTTTGGAGATTGGAAACTTGAAAGGGCGTTTTAACCAAAGTGCAGTTTTGGAAATTCTAGTTTTGCCATATCTGTCGTATTTTGTTTATAACTTTTTACTCCAATATCGGATTGAGCTGATTCAAGTTCCAGATTAAAGAAAACTCAAATATCTACAACTTTTAAAGACAAAATAATTTCGAATTCTGACGATTTCATGCCCAAAATTGATGAACCATCCAGAAGTGTGTTGTGTTTAATTATTAAAGTCATTTTCAATCATTTTCAAAGCAAAAAATAAATTAATAAATAAATAATAAAAATTATTCAAATCACACCAAACATGATAAGCAATTAGTGGAAGAATTAATAATAGATTTGGTGGAGTAATTAGTGGAGCAATTAATAATGGATTTGGTGGATGATTTGATGGAGGCAAAATTGCCTATAAATACCAAGCCATTTTCATTTGTAAATTCATACTTTCTTATAAGGAATTCCTTAAGAATACTAAGAAGATTGTATCTTGTTTGTTTATTTACAGCTTTCAGTAATTCATTTCCGCTTTCACACTTTCTTTTCTTTACTTTTCAGTTTTTACTTTCCGCAATTTACTTTTACGCACAATACTTTTCTTTGTTTAATTTTTAGTTTTTAATTTTCAGTAATGAGGAGGTAACTCCCTTTGCTGGGGTAAAAGGTAAAACTTTTATTACTAATATTTAGATTAATCTCCCTTAATATAATATATAAACTAGTTAAAACCTGAGTTAACGAGGATACCGCCATATTGGTCGGTTGGTAATTATTTAAATTGGTTTTAACCTGACTAAACTGGATATCGCCTGATTGGTCGGTTGGTAATTACTTATTAATTTGACTTAACTGGATACCGCCTATATGGCTGGTTGGTAATTATCATGCAAAGTTAATATATTATATTAAGGGAGATATCTAAAATAGAAGTAATAAAAGGGATCCTTTTACCTCATCATTTTCTTTTATTGTACTTTTACTTTATTTACTTTTCAGCAATTTACTTTCAGCATTACTTTTCAGCAATTTACTTTCAGCATTTACTTTTCAGTAATTTAATTTCAGCATTTACTTTTCAGCATTTAATTTTCAGTATTTAATTTCAGCATTTACTTTCCGTCATTTACTTTTCAGCAATTTACTTTTCAGCAATTTACTTTATGTCTTTTATTTTATTTAAGCTTTTACTACCCCTAGTTATGTGTCGTAACTAAGTTAGTTATCTAGTTGTGATGAATTCTAAAATCACCGGTTTATAAGGGGTTATTTTATAGTTTGGCTAATTTAAAGGTTTATTATTAAGTCTTAAGCTTATTGCGTCTTGTTAATTGGCCACTAATAAGATTGATCTGGTAAATCTAAAATAAACTGACAAAGGAATTTTAGGTTTCAGCCTTAGACTTAATAGCCCACGATCTTCCTTGAGGATAGATAACCCTTTAATAGATTTCCTTATAGGATAGACATATACTTGTCAGGTGGGGATAACCATAATTGGAACTTAAAATTAATGAATCCAGATAATTTGGTTGACATAGAAATATGGTTCAATTGGTTAAAACAGGTATTTGCTGCGTCTGACCATCGACAGAGGCTTTCACATAATTTCGTGTTCCTGGTTAGTAACCGATTTATTACACACACATGAAATAACTGTTGGTTACTATAATATGTCCCAAACAAAGATTAAGCATATGAAATACTATAAAGATATATATAAAAGACTTGAAGCATGGCGGAATCATACTTACAAAGCTATGTGATGAAGAGATGATCAATGGTGGAAGCTCCAAGTGTTGGAAGATTCGGCCAAGAGGAGGAAGAAGACTTGAAGCTCCAAGCTTTTGTATTCCAAGCTCTTTGATGGTTTCCCTATCACCTCTTTTGATCCCTTGCTTGTGCTAGCAAAATGGAGAATAGAAGATCAATTCTTCCTTGTCCTTCCATGGAGTTCACGGCAATGTGAAGCAATTTGAGAGAGAAAGAGTTTGTGTAATTGATATTATTTTTTTTTTTACCAAAAATCAATTTATATTTATGCCATAATTTTATTAAATTAATAATAATCTATGACACAAACCATGCAATGGCTTAGAGTGTCAAACACTCAAAACTCCATGCAAACATTTGAGTGTAATGCACACTATCACCATGCAATGCCTTATCAATTAAATAATGCATATAATGACAAGTGTCATGTGGGCCCCACACGTTTCCCAATGAAAGTGGGCCCACGTCCACTCACGCGTTCGGGTTCGATATTTCCGAAATACCGAGCTGCTTAATCGCGACGTTAATTAAACCGAATTTAAATAAATAATTGCGCCTGGCGAAATTATTATTTACGTCGCTAACGAATTAATTCTAAATTAACTCGTATGCCCGAATTAAAATCTAATTTAATTTCGCGTCGAAATCGAATTTCGATTATTATATCGAATATAATATTTATCGATTAATTCCAAATTAATCGTTCTCTCTCTAATTAGGCACTTTATCCAAGATAAAGTTTCTCCGCAATTAATCCAAGATTAATTAAGTCCGAATCAAATATCATAGGTGAATCTTCAGGAAGCGACCCAAGAGATCTCCGGATATTTTGGCAGTAAATACGGTCGTCGGATAATCCGAACACGTACGTACCTCGTACTACGTCTTTACCGATTTACAAGACAAGGTTGGCTTCTAGCAAAGCGCCATGCCTACCCAATTCTCCAGAAATATTCTTATAGGAATATAAGATCTGTATCAAGCGTAGTATACCGTAGTATTGCGTACATCGATCCAGTATCGGATGGTCACATGCTAGGCCTGGGGCTGGAGATGTGTCTGCCCCGTACGAAACATATATCGGACATCAAGCAACTAGTCTCTTTAAATCGGCAATCCTGACCTAGTCATATTGTCCCGACGGTTGCAACCTTTTATAGAGTACTAGTTCTGTGTCCTGCGTGATCATCACCTCCATATGTCTGAAGCGATACTTCCATCTTGACATCACATCCAGTACACTACGATTCTCGATAAACCCAGAGAGAGGGGTACACAGAACCGGTAGGGTCCCCAACCACCAAAACCAAAGTTTACCGATTGTCGCAAGTACTAGCGATGTAAGTCTCAGGTTAAGACCATAATACACCTACCCTGATGCGGCCTCCCATAGACACGCAGACATACTACCAATGGGATTCCGCGGGGTCTATCCAGAGCGAAGCTGTTTTCCGTACCATCGGTAAAACACAACCTCCTATCGCACTTGCATAAGTATCCAATACTTAAATATATGAGAACTATGCCGTTGTGCCCTCACAACGTGCACAAGCGCAATACTAGTCTATTCCGCATTATCGATGTCCGATCTCGATAATACTCCACTAGGGATATTTAATGATTAACTTTTATAGATTTATGACTACTGTCTCATATCATCTCAATCCAGTATTAATCATATGGACTTTCGCCATTTATAATCAAAGTAAATAATATTACAAAACGGCAAAAGGCAATTTCATTATCACATAGTTAATTTTGTACAATAATACAATATCATTACAAACAGTGACGCTATGGGACATAATGTCTAACAATCTCCCACTTGGCCTATAGCCAGTCACTCAAGCATCTAATACCCGAACTATGTATGTGTCGTTCAAAAACTTGCTGAAGAACAGCCTTCGTCAGCGGATCTGCAATGTTGTCATCTGATGTGACCTTCTCGACCTTTACATCGCCACGATGTATAATCTCCCGAATCAGATGGTAACGTCGAAGAACATGCTTGGACCGTTGATGAGACCTTGGTTCCTTAGCCTGTGCTATAGCCCCGTTATTGTCACAATACAATGGAACGGGCTCAGCTGCTAACGGAACTACTCCTAATCCGATTAGGAACTTTCGGATCCAAACTGCCTCCTTTGCTGCTTCAGATGCAGCGATGTACTCCGCTTCTGTTGTTGAATCGGCAACAGTATCTTGCTTGGAAGATTTCCAGCTCACTGCTCCGTTATTCAAACAAAAAATGTACCCGGATTGCGACTTGTAGTCATCCTTGTCGGTTTGGAAACTTGCATCGGTATACCCAGATACCGCAAGTTCTCCACCTCCATAAATTAAGAAAGCATCCTTAGTTCGTTTAAGATACTTAAGGATATTCTTAACTGCTATCCAGTGACCTTCACCTGGATCGGCCTGATAGCGACTGCACATGCTCAAAGCATATGAGACATCAGGTCGTGTACATATCATGGCATACATGATCGATCCGACTGCCGAGGCGAACGGTATCCGACTCATGTTGTCTCTCTCTTCCTGAGTCTTAGGACACATGTCCTTAGACAGAGAGGTACCACGTACCATTGGAACCAATCCCCTCTTGGATTGTTCCATGTTGAATCGCTTCAACACTTTATCAATGTATGTACTCTGGGAGAGTCCAAGCAGCTTTCTAGATCTATCCCGGTAGATTTTTATTCCAAGAATAAAGGCTGCTTCTCCCAGATCTTTCATGGAGAATTTTAATGAAAGCCAAGCTTTCACCGACGTTAGCATGGGAATGTCATTGCCTATAAGCAATACGTCGTCGACATAAAGGACAATAAAAGTAAGTGCTCTCCCACTAACCTTCTTGTATACACAAGGGTCATCTGCGTTTTGCACGAAATCATATTCCTTTATGATCTCATCAAAACGCTGATTCCATGACCGTGATGCTTGCTTCAATCCATAAATGGATCGATTTAACTTACAAACCTTGTTTGCAAGTCTAGGTACGATAAAACCGTCAGGCTGTTGCATATAAACATCCTCCAAAAGGTTTCCGTTAAGAAAGCGGTTTTTAACGTCCATCTGCCATATCTCGTAATCGAAATATGCAGCTATTGCAAGCATTATCCGAATGGATTTAATCATGGCAACGGGTGAGAAGGTTTCGTCATAATCAATACCATATTGTTGACGATACCCCTTCGCTACAAGCCTAGCTTTGTACGTTTGTACGTTGCCATCCATGTCGGTCTTCTTCTTGAAGATCCATCTGCATCCAATAGGCTTTACGCCTTCTGGTGCATCAACCAGTGTCCAAACTTGGTTGGCGTACATGGAATCCATCTCGGACTTCATGGCTTCTTGCCATAAAGCGGAATCGATATTTTGTATCGCTTCCTCATACGTAGCCGGCTCATTATCCTCAATAAGATTAATATCTACATGAGGTGAGATCAGGAACCCATACCTCTCAGGTACTGTTCTGACTCTCTCCGACCTACGCGGTCCTTGTGTATGTGAAGTTTGTGGTACAGACTCATCCCGGATGGTCTGTTCATGTTCCGTTTGATTCATTGCCAGGAACAGTATCACTACGATCTTCATCGAGTTCTACTTTCCTCCCACTTACCACTGCATTTAAAAAATCCTTCTCAAGGAAAAATGCTTGTAGAGCAACAAATACTTTGTTCTCTTGTGGGTGATAGAAGTAATATCCTTTGGTTTCCCTAGGATATCCTACGAAAAGGCATTTATCAGATTTGGGTTCAAGTTTGGTACCTTCCAAACGTTTAACATATGCCCAGCATCCCCAAATCTTCAGGAAAGAGAAACCTGGTTTCCTTCCTGTCCATATCTCATATGGAGTCTGTTCAACAGACTTCGACGGTACCTTATTCAAAATAAGTATAGCACTGTTTAATGCGTATCCCCAGAAGGATATTGGTAGCTCAGTGCGACTCATCATTGACCTTACCATGTCCAACAAGGTGCGGTTTCTCCGTTCGGACACACCGTTTAATTGCGGTGTTCCAGGAGGAGTCCACTGTGAAAGAATACCATATTCTTTCAAGTAATCTTGAAACTCATAACTTAAGTATTCGCCACCACGGTCTGACCGTAATGTCTTAATACTCTTCCCTGTTTGTTTTTCTCCACTTCGTGTCGAAACTCTTTGAATTTCTCAAAAGTTTCCGACTTGTGTCTCATAAGATACACATAACCGTAACGAGATGCATCATCTGTAAAGGTTACGAAGTAGTGAAATCCACCTCTAGCCTGGCTAGACATGGGCCCGCATACGTCAGTATGAACAAGAGCCAACAGTTCTGTGGCACGTTCACCTTTACCGCTAAAAGGTGATTTAGGCATTTTGCCTAAAAGACAAGATTCGCAGACGTCATATGAATTGGGATCAAATTCGTCCAAGTACCCACTCTTCGAAAGTGTGGATATGCGAGTCTTGTTGATGTGTCCCAGACGACAATGCCACATATAAGCTTCATCTTTTAGATTATTTCTTTGAGCCTTTTGTTTGTCATTTTAGGAGATTCATTTATATTCAAAATATAAAGACCGTTATTTGCAACAGCTGTGCAAATTTCTGCATCATTTTTATATAAATAACACCCAGTGTTCCTGAATACAAAAGTGTAACCCTGCTGGGTTAACAAGGATACAGATATAATATTCCTAGTTAAACTAGGTACAAAATAACAGTTCAAAAGTTTAAGTTCATGCCCTGAGGGCAGTTCTAAAACAAAAGTCCCTACGGCCAAAACAGCAACTGGTGTTCCGTTTCCGTTTCCCCGTAGATCCATCTCCCCGGATGCCAGCACCCTGCTATCCTGCAGATCCTGCACATCAGTACAAATATGAGCACCACAACCAGAATCAAAAATCCAATTTTTAAAACTAGAAGTATTCATATTTATCTCAATAACAAACATACCAGAGGCGATAGCCTTGCCAGCCTTGATATCCTCCTTCTGCCCTTTGCCCATTCGGCAGTCACGTTTCCAGTGACCCCTCTTGCCGCAGTTGAGGCAGATGTCGTGAGATTTGTCCTTTGGCTTCCTAGAAGCCACTGTCAACTTGCCTTTGCCCTTTTTCTTGAACTTCTTCTTCCTGCACCTCCAATTGCCTTGGGGCCACCCTTTGGCGCATGAGAGGTCGATGCAAAATGCGCCTCGCGCTTGCTCCCCTTTAGGAGTTCCCTTTCGGACTCCTTCAAGATAGATAACAGCTCTCCAAGAGTGTCATCTGTATCCATCAACTTGTAGTTGACTATGATTTGTTTCCAAGTATCAGGAAGTGACTGCAAGATCATATCTATAGTCAGCTCAGCCTCCAAGACTATTCCCATATTGGCCAACTCATCAATATCGGCGATCATTTGAGTCCCGTGGGCTTCAACTGATGCGCCATCTGTCATCCGGGAGCGGAAGAGTTTCCTTACTAGCTCGTACCTCTTCATCCGCTTATTGGTGCGGTGAAGATCACGCAATCTTGCCATCATGTTATAGGGATCCAAGTCCCTATTTGGCGTCTGAAATGCTGGGTCATTGCAGCTAGCATAACTGACTGAGCTTGGTCACAATCGTCACTATGAGTTTTCCATAACTCTAGCTCCAGTGGCTCAGTGGGTTCAGGCGGGAGAGGTCTCTGAATAGTATACAGTATCCTCTCAGCCCCAAGCACTATCTTGAGGTTCATTTCCCAGTCGGCAAAGTTTGTCCCTTTGAAGACATTATCGCCCATGATTATGTCGCGGATATTACCTTTGCCTATCATCTTGACAACTATAGTCCAACTATAAAGTCAACGATGTTATGGGTACAGTCAAACTGTTACAAAAAAATAACAATATATTAGTCCAACTAATTATTAAAATATTGACGAAAATGTTTTTTGAAAGACGCGTAAGGCTAAGTATCTGAACGAAATTGCAAATTCAATAATAGCCTCCCACTATTTTCTTCAAGTTTCTAACCCTCTGTAGAGAACTCGGGAAATCTAATTTCCTAGTGGGCTAGGATCCCGTTAATAACACACACCTTGACTTTGGCCAATAAAAATTGTATGCTATTTAACATAGGTAGATCTCCATGATCAATTGGATCTCATCCATTCCTAGATCCGGTTAGGTGGACATCCAAGTCCGAAACATATGTATAATGTCAATGTATCCAATACATTTTCCTAACCATATCCTCCGAATCAACTAGGCCTTGGCTTTGGCCAAAAACAAACCTAATGATTCCAGTTAAGCGGGACCCATTGACGAGGAAAGTTTCGTAATCAATGTCGTTGGACAAAAAGTGACCTTGACTTTGGTCAATAAAAATCACGATTTGGACAAGACACCGATATGCAACAAAACTCTCATGATTCAAGTACATCCTAGGTGACAAAGGTCTTGACTTTGGTCAAAAACAAACCAATGCCAACTTTGGATCTTGAACAAGAACCATTCAATGGAAGGATATAGCTTAATATAAATTGAGGGATTTTCGCGTAATTGGCAACCAATTTATTTATCTTTGTTAGGTCTCATCATCATACACCCTTAAGCATGCTTCTAAAACTCAAAAGCGCGTAAAGTAAATTAATAGTGATATGCGGATGGATATATAAACAACTTGTTCCTAGAACAAATCACTCCCTTTCCTCTCCCCGCTAGCACTATTCTACAACTACCCAATTACATAATACAATAAGAGAAACCTCATTTACATTGAGGGGAATTAGGTGAGAAGAGAAACAAAGAGATAAAGAGATAAGGCTGGACACGCAGGTCCAATTTATAAATTCCAAATTTACAATAATTTCTAAAATTACCCTTTCCCTTCTAATATCCATCCGATATACACTATTCATTCATCACATACATATATATTCAAACAAGACATGCTTTTACAACCAATCTAATCCAATTAATTAGTCTTTGTTAAGTGATCATCCAATGTTCAAACAACGGTTTGATTTTGCGCGAGTCCAACTCGATTGAGAATAAGTACATAAGGTACGAATTCGCGAATTATATCGAACTACTTATTAAATCTTATTTAATTCGTATTCAATACTAATTCAATTATTTAATTCCAAATTAAATGTTTACACTTTTAATTTGCTTTAAAGACTTAGATTCTAAATCTAATCCTATTGGGTCTCAAAGCCCAACTAACATCCAATGTTGAATTTAATTCAAGTCAAATGGGCTTAGAATTGATTTATTAAGGCTTGGGCTTTGGTCAATGTGGGTCAAACCCAATTACCAAGCCCAAATAAGGAATCACCCTTAAGTGCCATAAAACCAATTTTAAGCCCATAAGGCCCAATTAAATTATTAAAGCCCATTAATTAAATTTTAATATTCCAAACATTAAAGTCCAATTAATAAAGTGTAATACCAAGATTAATATATTAAACCAAATATTTCAAAAATACCCATTTAATTATTAATCATCAATTTTTCAAAAATAAATGTCCAACATTAATTTAACAAAAATCAACTCCTTTACATGTCCTATGTATTCGCCAAGGTGAGTTTTTTGTGTCGATTTGTTTTTCAATCCGATTGAATTATTAATCTACGTCCCGTACACGTTCTAAGTCATCCAATGATCTTAAACACAAAAAATTCCAATCCACTCCAAGTAGCAACACATTCGGCCAAGGCATGAATTTGGAAAAAAATCATCCAATGCATTTTTCATAAAATTGATTCCATATAACATCATGTTATATACATGCAAGCATACTTATTAATCAAATTTCACAAGAACATGTTTATATCAATTTCTTCATACCATTCGGCCAAGGTCAAGATTTTGGGGAAAAATCATCCAATGCATTTTTCATAAAATTGATTCCATGTAATATCATTCTATATACATGCAAGCATACTTATTCATCAAATTTCACAAGACATGCTTCAATCAATTTATCACACCCATTCGGCCAAGGTCAAAATTTGGGGAAAAATCATCCAATGCATTTTTCATAAAATTGATTCCATGTAACATCATTTTATTACATGCAAGCATACTCATTCATCAAATTTCACAAGAACATGCTTCAACCAATTTTGTCAAATTTTAACCTAAAGTATTTCATGCTTAAACCTAGCTCAATGATACCATTGTTGGTTACTATAATATGTCCCAACAAAGATTAAGCATATGAAATACTATAAATGAATATATATAAAAGACTTGAAGCATGGCGGAATCATACTTACAAAAGCTATGTGATGAAGAAGATGAATCAAATGGTGGAAGCTCCAAGTGTTGGAGATTCGGCCAAGAGGAGGAGAAGACTTGAAGCTCCAAGCTTTTGTATTCCAAGCTCTTTGATGGTTTCCCTATCACCTTCTTTTGATCCCTTGCTTGTGCTAGCAAAAATGGAGAATAGAAGATCAAATCTTCCTTTGTCCTTCCATGGAGTTCACGGCAATGTGAAGAAATTGAGAGAGAAAGAGTTTGTGTAATTGATATTATTTTTTTTTACAAAAAATCAATTTATATTTATGCCATAATTTTATTAAATTAATAATAAATCTGTGACACAAACATGCAATGGCTTAGAGTGTCAAACACTCAAACTCCATGCAAAACATTTGAGTGTAATGCACACTATCACCATGCAATGCCTTATCAATTAAATAATGCATATAATGACAAGTGTCATGTGGGCCCCACACGTTTCCCAATGAAAGTGGGTCCACGTCCACTCACGCGTTCGGGTTCGATATTTCCGAAATACCGAGCTTACGTCGCGACGTTAATTAAACCGAATTTAAATAAATAATTGCGCCTGGCGAAATTATTATTTACGTCGCTAACGAATTAATTCTAAATTAACTCGTATGCCCCAATTAAAATCTAATTTTAATTTCGCGTCGAAATCGAATTTCGATTATTATATCGAATACAATAATTTTATCGATTAATTCCAAATTAATCGTTCTCTCTCTAAATTAGGCACTTTATCCAAGATAAAGTTTCTCCGCAATTAATCCAAGATTAATTAAGTCCGAATCAAATATCATAGGTGAATCTTCAGGAAGCGACCCAAGAGATCTCCGGATATTTTGGCAGTAAATACGGTTGTCGGATAATCCGAACACGTACGTACCTCGTACTACGTCTTTACCGATTTACAAGACAAGGTTGGCTTCTAGCAAAGCGCCATGCCTACCCAATCTCCAGAAATATTTATAGGAATATAAGATCTGTATCAAGCGTAGTATACCGTAGTATTGCGTACATCGATCCAGTATCGGATGGTCACCTGAACCTTTGGACGTTACACCACCGATTCCCATCGAGACAGCACCATTCCGGTGGTTGACGGATTCATTTCCTGTATTGTACTTCCTCATTTACCAGAAAATACGTGTGACATCAAAACATTGCATCCGATGATTCAGCAGTCAGTACAGTTTGGGGGAAGGAAATGCAACTCTTAAGATCTAATGCCTATATCAGTAACTTCCTGGAAGTTTGCGGTAATTTCAATTACAACCAAGCAGCTGAAGAAGCAATGAGACTGCGGGGTTTTTCCATATTCCCTGAAAGACATAGCTAAACCTTGGCTACATTCACTACCAGCTGTTTCCATCACAATTGGAACACTCTAGCCCCAAATTCCTTGCAAAGTACTTTCCACCAGCCAGAACTGCAAAGTTGAGGAATGACATCACATCCTTCGTGCCCAAGATTCAGAATCCCTTTGCGAAGCTTGGGAAAGATTCAAAGATTTACTCCAGAGAAATATCCTCATCATGAGATAGCAAAGTGGCTACAACTCCAAACCTTCTACAATGGACTTTTCTGAACTAATGAGAACCAAAATTGAGCTGCTGTGGATGAGCTTTAATGGCAAAAAGAAGAAGAAGATCAAGCCTGAGACTTAATCGAGCAAATGTTAACAAAAATTCATTGTGGCCCACAGACAGGAGCATGATTCAAAGAATTACAGGAATTATGAAGTTGGAGCACAAACACATCAGAAATACCAGGCTAGATCAGATATGCAAATGTCTCTAGAAACACTTAGCACGTAAGTTGTGAACATCGAAGGAACCACAAGTTCACCATATGGAGGAGCACCAGAATCAATTCAACATTAAGAAAACGGTGAACTAAGTCAATAATATCACACAGACAGAGAATAATCCATATTCCAACACCTATAACCCAGGGTGGAGGAATCATCCGAATTTTTCATGGAGCAACAATTCAGGGCAAAAAGAAACATCCACCACCGGGATTCCAACAACAGAACTATCCACCACCTGGATTCCAGCAACAGAACAAAGTTCAGGAGCATGAAAAAGAACCATGAATAATAGAAGTGCTGGCCCAGTTGAAGAAGCAAGAAGCAAAATACGATGCTTTAGCAGCTATGGTTCAAAATCAATTAGCATTGAATCAAAGCCATTCAGCCTCTATTAAAGCACTGGAAAATCAAATGGGACAACTAGCCACTGCTCAGAGTTACAGACCGCCAGGTACCATTCCTAGCAACATAGAGCCAAATCGAAGGAACATGGGAAAAGAGCAATGTCATGCAATCATGTTAAAAAACGGTACTGAAATCAACAAAGATGTTGGAATCAATGCAACAATTGAAGATATTCCAAAAGAAACAAAACAACAGATGGAGGAAAAATAAGCAAAGGAAAAAAACAGATCACTCCACCTCCACATTTTCCTCAGCGTCTTCAGAAAAAAAAACTAGAAAAGTAGTTTGCTCATTTCCTGGAGGTGTTCAAAAAGCTGCACATCAACATTCCATTTGCAGAAGCCTTGGAACAAATGCCCAGCTATGTCAAATTCATGAAAGACATTCTTTCACGAAAACGGAGATTGGGAGACTACGAGACAATAGCATTGATGAAAGAATGCAGTGCCATCATTCAGAGGAAACTTCCCTTGAAGTTGAAAGATCCTTGCAGTTTCACCATTCCATGCATCATATGAGAATATAACTTTGGTAAGGCTTTATGTGATTTAGGTGCAAGTGTTAACTTGATGCCTTTTTCTATTTTCAGGAAACTACAGATTGGAGAAACAATGCCAACTTCAGTCTCTCTACAACTTGCTGATCAGAACGCTCTTATTTCCAAGAGGCGTAGTTGAGGATGTGCTGGTCAAGGTTGACAAATTCATTTTCCCAGCAGATTTTATTGTCCTTGATATGGAGGAAGACGCAGACGTGCCAATCATCATTGGGAGACCGTTCTTGGCTACAGGTCGAACCATATTGATGTACACAAAAGAAGAATTAACAATGAGGGTACAAGACCAAGAGTAACATTCAATGTTTTCAAGGCCATAAATTTCACAGATGATGAAAAGAATGAGGAATGTTTCAGAATTGATGTGATACACAGTGCCATTTAGAACTCCAATGCAATGCAAAGTTCTACTGACAAACTTAAAACATGTCAATTGCCTGTGGAGCCTGAAGATAAAGCATCTTTTGCACTACAAAAGCCAATTCTTGCACTACAAGCAAAATAAGAGAAAAAGTTCCACCAGCAATGAATTGGAGGAATTTCACAATCATCCTTTTGAGGATACCAAATTTTACAAAGAAAAGGCAAGGAAAATACATGATGAGAAGTTAGTGCGCATACAACTGGAACCAGGGCAGAAGGTACTGTTAAATAAATTAAGGGTGAAATTCTTCCCATAGAAGCCAAAATCACGGTGGTCAGGTCCATTTGTGATCACCAAGGTTTTACCAGATAGAGCTGTTGAGTTAATGGATCCCAACACCAACGAAACATTCAAAGTTAATAGTCAGCGTGTCAAGCACTACTGGGGAGAATCATTTGAGCGACAAAAAGAAAGTGTCACACTTTCAGATCCAGCCTAATGTTCGAGAAGTCACGTCTAACTGTCGACGTTAAACATAGCACTAGCAGGGAGGCAACCCATGCAATTTGTGTATATATTGTGATCTGTGTGTTTTATTTTTGTGTGTTTAATTTTTACAGGTAAAGTCATTTCACGATGGAAGAAGTTCTCGTAAATCTTCACAAGCAATTTCCTTCTCTCCCTCAAAACTCTCTGATGAAAGTCTACAAAGCTCGCTTGGAACGGATGAGACTACTGATGATCCATGATATTCCTAATGACATTCGTTGGGTAATCGAAGCACGGGATTGATTAGCAGGTGAGTATTCTGATTCCTGTAATTCTTATTTGCCCGGATTTGGAAGAAGCACCCATGCAAAGAAACGTAGAGCTAAGCAAATGGGTGTTTGTTACAAATGTGCACGCTGGAATTGCAATACTCGTTGTCGTTCTTTAGGAATGGTGTCTAATAATCGCGAAGACAAAATAAATTCATTAGGGATGGCTTGAGTAAGGTGTCTGTAGATGATATATCTTCAACTCTTGAGACGCATCTGTTGGACAATTATGACCCATAGCGTCTCTATTTGTACAGATCATGGTGTTGTTATACAAATTAACTATGTGACAAAGGAAATTACTCTTTTATCATTTGTGATTAGATCACCAAAGATGTATAAATGATAGAAGGTCCATATGATTAGTTCCTGGATTGAGATGATATGAGACAGTATCAATCTATAAAGGTTTAATCATTAAATATCCATAGTCGTAGTATTATCGAGATTGGACATCGATAATGCGGAATAGACTAGTATTACACTTGTGCGCGTTTTGAGGGCATAACGGCATAGTTCAAATATATTTGGGTATAGGATACTCATGAAAGTGTAGTATGAGGTTGTGTTTTACCGATGGTACGGAAAATAGCTTCACTCTGGATAGACCCCTCAGAATTCCATTGGTAGTATTACTATGTGTCTATGGAAGTCTGAATCAGGGTAGGTGTATTTGGTGTTAACCTCAGACTTGCACCGCTAATACTTGCAACAATCAATGTACTTTGGTTTGGTCGTCCAAGGCTTTAACAGGTTCTGTGTACGCCTCTTCTGGGTATATTTAGAATCGTAGTGTATTGGGTGTGATGTCGAGATTGAAGTATCACTCCAGTAATAGTGGAGATGATGATCACGAAGGATACGAAACTCATTTTCTTATATGCTGCAGCTATCGGGATATTATGACTAGGTCATGTTTATCCGATTATAGAGACTAGTTACCAGAGATCCGATATGTGCTTCGTATGGGGCAGACACATTTCCAGACCTAGGCCTTGCACGTGACATCTAATACTGGATCGAAATACGCAATACGATGTATACTACGCCTGATATAGATCACATATTCCTGTAAGGATAATTCTGGAGAATTGGGTAGGCATGACGCTTTGCTAGAAGCCAACCTTGTCTTGTAAATCGGTATAAACATAGTACTAGGTACTTACGTGTTCGGATAGTCCGACGACCGTATTTACTGCCAACATATCTGGGGATCTCATGGGTCGCTTCCGAAGATTCACTGATGAAGTATGACTCGCACTTTATTAATCTGGGATTAATTAGATGAGAGAGAAAATTAATTTGGGATTAATTACGGAGATATTTTATCTTGGATAAAATATCAATTAAAGAGATATAACGATTAATTTGGAATTAATCGATAAAATAATATATTTGGTTTATTAAACGAAGTTGGATTTCGACGCGGAATTGAAATTGGATTTTAATTCGGGCGAACGAGTTAATTTAGAATTAATTTGTTAGCGGCGTGAATAGTAATTTTGCTAGGCAAAGTTATTTAATTAAATTAGATTTAATTACGTCGCAATGGAAAATTCGTTAATTTGGAATTAGCGAACCCGAGCCCGATAGTGTTTGTGAGCGCACTCATATTTCGAATTCAAGTGCGACTCGCAAGTCACATCAACCGTCAAATCACTAGTCGCATCAAACGTCAAATCACTTGTCACTTTGAGTGATGTGATGTGACAACTTGTCACGTGATTGAGTGATGTGAATAGTTGATGTAGTTATTGGATGGCTTAAAGCCTTTGACTTTTGGAAAGCAAAATAAAGGAAAATGAATTTTGGAAATTCATATGTGTATTAGATACACATTTTTAGCCAACTACCAACATTTTATCTCCTCTCTCTTTCTTCTCTCTATCTTCAAGCCCAAGGGGCAGTTTTTTCTTCTTCCTTCACTTGTTTCACCGAGAACTAAAGGAGAAACAAGTGATTTTTGTGGCAAAAATCAAGAGTGCTAGCACACAATAGAGTCTTGCGAAGGTGATAGGGAAACCCACTTGTGAGAAAGGAATGACCAATTGAAGCTTGGAGCTTGGACCCAAAATAGAGGAGCCAAAATCAGCTCACTGCCGAGACTACGTAGGAGGGCCGAAAAGTTTTGTTCTTCACCGCATCGCCTCAACCGATCAATGTAAGTATTCCGTAACTTCTTCATGTATTTGCACTTATGTTTCATCGCTTTAATCGATCCTCGGGACCGTAGAATTTCCCAACAATGGTATCAGAGCGAGTAAAAGCATGAAACTTGAACTTAGGGTTAAAATTGGGTAAATTGATATTGAGCATGATTTGGTTAAATTAATTGATTGAGTATGCTTAAATGATGTTTAATTGAAGTTGGATTGGATCAATTTCATGAAAATTGATTTGGAACAATTTCATGAAAGGCTTGGCCGAATGGTTGATGAACCCTAATGTCATGGTATTTTTTGTGTTTTTGATCATTGGATGAGTTGGAAAACATTGGGTAATGTTGATTGTGGATTTAATTTGATTGAATTAGAATTGGACATATAAAACCCCAAATTGCCGTGACTTTAGCATGTATAATTGGGTTTGATTTTTGATCAATTGTGTTGGACACTAATTGTTGATGATAAGCATAATTAATTGTCTAAATTGATGTTTTAGAAATGTTAATTTGGGTGATTAATTATGGCATTACACTTTGGTTAATTAAATATGAAATTTGGAATATTTGTAGTTTAATTAATTGGGCTAAATTGGATTTGGTCTTGAAAAGTTGTAATTGGGCTTTAATGGGCTTGGTTGTACCAAGATGGGTTTAGGCTAAATTGGTTGGATCCAATTGGGCCCAAAACCATATCCATAAAGTCCAATATGACTTAATGGACCTTTAATAATAATTGGGCCTAAATTGGTTTCTTGGCAAATAAGGGTGATTCCTTAATGGGCTTTGGTAATTGGGTTTGACCCATGTTAACCAAAAGTCCATGCCTTAAGAAATTAATTAAAAGTCCATTGGACTTTAATTAATTAACATTGGATGTTAATCGGGCTTTGAGACCCGTAACGATAAAAATTGGAATTTAAGTCGTAAAGGTTCGTTAATAAAGTGTAATATTAATATGGAATTAAATAGTGAATTAGTATTAATACATATTAAATTGGATTTAATGTTGTAGTTTAATTTAATTCAAGAATTCGTACTTTGAGTACTTATTCGCAAAACGAGTTTGACTCGCGCAAAATCAAATCGTTGTTTGAACATTGGATGGTCATTAATTATCAGATTAATTAATTGGATTACATTGATTGATAACATGCTTGTGTGAATACATGGTTGCGATGCATGAATAATGTATATCAGATGGATATTAGATGGGTGGGGCAATTTTGGAAATTGTTTGTAAAAATTTAGAATTTATTAATTGGACCTGTGTGTCCAGCCTATTACCTCTCATTTCTCATTGTATTTCTCTTCTCAAATATTCCCCTCAATAAATGAGGTTTCTTTAGAAGTGTTATGTAAACGGGTAGAAGTAATACTTGTGCTAGCGGGAGAGTGGAAAGAGAGAGATTTGTTCTAGGAACAATGTGTTTAGTATCCAACTTATATCATTATTATTTATGTATATGCGCCTTATTATGTGTTTAGAATGCATGTTTAAGGGTGTATGATGATGAGACCTTAACAAAGATAATAAATTGTTGCCAATTTGCACACGAAAAACCCTCACAAAAATAAGCGTTTTTCCTTCCATTGAGTTATTCTTACTCAAGATCTAAGACTGTCATTGGTTTTGTTGGCCAAAGTCAAGACCTTTTTCCGTCGAGGATGTGTTTGAATCACGAAGGCTTTGTTCTATATTGGTGTCTTGTCCAAGTTGTGATTTGTTGGCCAAAGTCAAGATCACTTCTTGTCCATCGACATTGATTACGAAACCTTCCATGGTCAATGGGTTCCGCTTAACTGGGATCACTAAGTTTGTTGTGCCAAAGCCAAGGCTTAGTTGATTCAGAGGAAAAAGGTTAGGCAATATATTGGATATATTGGCATATATAAGATATATATTTTGGAATTGGATGTCCACCTACTGGATCTAGGAATTGGATGGGATCCAATTGATCTTAGAGATCTACCTAGTTAATTATCATACAATTTGTTGGCCAAAGTCAAGATTGTGTGTTATTTAACGGGATCCTAGCCCACTATGAAACAAGTTTCCCGAGTACTCGACAGAGGGGTTAGAGGCTCGCCGAAAAAAGTGGGAGGCAAGTATTAGATTTGCAATATTCGTTTAATTACTTGTCAACGCGCTCATTTCAATTATTCGTCGAATAAATTATTTATTAGTTGGACTAATAATTAACGTTGTTTTTTATAAAACAGTTGGACTGTATTCAAATTATTCATTAATAGTTGATTTTATAATTGGATTATAGTAATCAATATAATTGAATTTATCAATTCAATTATAGTTGATTATATAGTTGGACTATAGTCATCATTATAATAAATAGTACCTAAAATCGTTGATTAAATAGTTGGACTATTAGAATCAAGATAAATTGAAAGATTAGTGTTTAAAACATAATCTGGGTGAAAATGTATGTAAACGACTTTAATTTTCAAATTGGGAATTAAATTTCAGGATGGTCCTGGAAACTAATAAGTTACTTTATTGATAAAATAACATATTAGGCCTACCCGGAGTTAAGCAAATAGTAGAGCATCATATTTGGAATACTCAGGTAATGATAACTTTAGTGGTTAATCCATTAAGCTTGCCAAATAGACTCCTTAATTTCTTAATCAGAACTTAGGATTAGATCCTTATAGTATGATATTGAAATTGAATGATCTTCATAGATCTATTCTTAGATCTTTGAAGTACTAAATTGCAATAGTAAACTCTTGGAGAGTTAATGGCTATACTCAATGAGACAAAGCCAAAGTTTGCAATAAGGCAAGAAGCGCAAGGCGCATCTTACTTTGATATTCTAGAAGGCCAAGGCTTGGCCAAAGGCTTCTGGAGTGTGGAAAAGGACAAAGGCAAAATCATTATAATCTTCTGGGAAGACAAAGGACATATCCCAAAATGTCTAGCTAAATTATGGCAAAAGGGGACACGGAAGCGTGACTGCCGTATGGACAAGGCAGACATGAAGGAATTGAAGACGTGCAAGGCTCTGACTTCAAATATGTTTATCATAGACATGTTCACTACTAGTATTAAAGTTGGATTTTAGATACTTAGTGTGGTACATAAATATGTACTGATGTGCAAAATCTACTATGAGCAGGATACTGACTTCAGTTGAGATTAATCTGCGAATTGAAAACGGGACGAAAGTCGATGTTTTAATTGTAGATACCTAAGTTTAGGAACTACCCTTCGGGTGTGTACTTAAATTAGGAAACTGTTAAAATGTAACTAGTTTTACTAGAAACATTATCTCTATATCAGGGTTTAACCCGTTGCGGGTATACCTTTATATTCTAGAACACTAAAGTGTTTTATTTTATAAAGATGATATTGAGATAAACACATTAGATGTGAATAACATTATTTATATTTTGAATATAAAAGAATCTCAAACATATAGCATGACAAACAAATAGCTCAAAATGAGTAAATCAGTTGAAACTTAATTATGGCATTGTTGTCTGGGACACAATTAACAAGACTCGTATATCCACACTTTCGAAGAGTAGGTACTAGGACAGATTTGATTCCATTCAAAATGTCTATGAATCTAGTTTATTGGGCAAAGTGCCTAAAACACTATTTACTTGTAAAAGTGTAAGTGCCACCGATCTGTTACCCTGGTTCATAGTGACGTAGGTGGGCCAATATCTAGCTAGGCTAGATGTGGATATGAATATTTCGTGACCTTTACGGATTGTGCATCGCGTTATGGTTATATTTTTCCTTTGAAACACAAATCAGAAACTTTTAGAGTTTCGACACGAAATAGACAAACAGAATCGGCTAAAGTGTAAAACCATCACGGTTAGACCATGATGAAAATACTTAAGCAATAAGTTTCTCTTATACTTGAAAGAGTATAGTATTCTTTCAATGAGGACTCCTCCCGGAACATGTCAATTTGACGGTGTGTCCGAAAAGAGTAACCGAATTTTATTGGACATGATAAGGTTAATCATGAGTCGCTATGAGCTACCATTTCCTTCAACGGATAAGCATAAATAGTGCTAAACTTATTTAGAATAAGGTTCCATGAAAATCTGTTAGACAGACTTCATATTAGATATGAACAGGAAAAAAACCGGGTTTTCTCATTCCTGAAGATTTGGGAATGCTAGGCATATGTTTGGATGATGCCAACCAAAACCCAAATCGGATAAGTGCCCATAATGGTATATAGGGAAACATAAGTATAGTACTTATACATCTCACAAGAGAATAATGTAATCGTTGCTCGCCATGTGTTTTTCCTAAGAGGAATACCTATATGCAGCGGTAAGTGGGAGGAAAGTAAAACTCGATGAAAATTGAGTAATATTATTCCAGGCACCGAATCTTAATGGAACATAAATAGTTCATCAAGGATGAAACTATACCAATAATCTTCAAATACACAAGAACCACGTAAGTCGGAGAGAGTCAGAAAACAACCTAGAGTATGGGTTTCTGATCTCACCTCATAAAGATGTCAATCTTATTGAGGAATACGAACTGACTACGTATGAGGAAGTGATACAAGGTATCGACTCCCTATTATGGCAAAGTGCCATGATGTCTAAAATGGATTCCATGTATAACAACTAAGTTTGGATACTAGTTGATGTACCAAAAGGCATTGTGCCTACTGGTACTGTTAAGTCTTCATGGAAGACAAACATGGAAGGCAACATACCAACGTACTAAGCTAGGCTTGTAGTAAAAAGGTATCGTTATCAACATTGTGTCGATTACGAAGAAACCTTTTACCAGTTGCCATGGTTAAATCCATTTGGATAATGATTGCTAATGTTGCATATTTCATTCATGAAATATGACAGCTGAATGCCAAAACCACTTTCCTTAACCAAAACCTTTTGGAGGATGTTTACTACATCCTGACGATTTTTTCGTACCAAAACTAGCAAACAAGGTTTGCAGGTTATTCGATCCATGGATGGATTGAAGCAAGGATAGCGTTCTTGGAATTATCATTTTGATGTAATCATAATGGTGTATGATTTAATTCAAAATGAAAATGATTCTTTGTATATAAGGAGGTTAGTGGGAGCGCACTGAAAGTGAATGTATTAGATTAATGATAATATGTCATTTCTTGGAAATGATATTCCCATATAACAGTCGGTGAAAGCTTGGCTTTCATGAAAATTCTCTGTAGAATTCTTGGGAGAGACAACTTTTATTCTAGGAATAAAGATCTACTGGGATAGATCTAAAATTTGTTAATAATCTCCGAGAAATCGTACATTGAAATAAATATACGCGACCTGGTGTCTCATACGCTTTGAGCATATGGAGTCACAATCAGGCCAATCCAAGTGATGGTCATTGGAATGATGATTAGAACATCCTTTAGTATCTTAGAGGAACTAAGATATATTAATTTCTCGATTAATTCGAAATTAATCGTCATCTCTCTTTTAATAGATATTTTATCCCAAAAAAAATATCTCCGCAATAATCCCAGATTAATTTTCCCTCTATCCTAATTAATCCCAGATTAATTTAGAGTGCGAGTCATACGTCATCGGTGAATCTTTGGGAAGCGACCCATGAGATCCCTGGATATGTTGGTAGTAAATTCGGTTGTCGGACTATCCGAACACGTAAGTACCTCGTACTACGTTTTACCGATTTACAAGACAAGGTTGGCCTCTAGCAAAGCGCCATGCCTACCCAATTCTCCGGAAATATCCTTACATGAATAAAGGATCTGTATCAAGCGTAGTATACTGTAGTATTACGTATTTCTATCCAGTAACAGATGATCACGTGCTAGGCCTGGGGCTGGAATTGTGTCTGCCCCGCAAGAAGCACATGTCGGATGTCTGGTGACTAGTCTCTATAATCGGATAAACCTGACCTTGTCATTTTATCCCGATAGCTGCAGCTTTTAAGAGAACCAGTCCCGTATCCTACGTGACCATCATCTCCATATGACTGGAGTGACACTTCCGTCTTGACATCACACCCAACACACTACGATTCTCAATATACTCAGTATTGGCGTTCACAGAACCTGTTAAAGCCTTGGACGACCTCAACCAAAGTATATTGATTGTCGCAAGTATTAGCGGTGCAAGTCTCAGGTTAATACCAAATACACCTACCCTGATTTCAGATTTCCATAGACACATAGTCATACTACCAATGGAATTCCGAGGGGGTCTATCCAGAGCGAAGCTGTTTCCCGTACCATCGGTAAAACACAACCTCCTATTACACTTGCATGAGTATCCTATACCTAAATATATGAGAACTATGTCGTTGTGCCCTCAGAACGCGCACAAGTATAATACTATTCTTTTACACATTTATCGATGTCCAATCTCGACAATGCTCTGACTATCGATATTTAATGATTTATCCTTCGTGGACTGATACTGTCTCATATCATTCTCCGTCCAGGAACAAATCATATGGACCTCTCATCATTTATACATCTAGGTGATCTAATCACAAATGATAAGAGTGCAATCTTCTTTGTCACATAGTTAATTTTTATAACAACACCATGATCTGTACAAATAGTGACGCTATGGGTCATAATTGTCCAACAATCTCCCACTTGGCCTATAGCCAGTCACTCGAGTGCCTGACACCCGAACTATGTACGGTTGGCTCAAACTGCTGAGAAAAGCTTTCGTCAGCGGATTTGCATGATTATCATCTGATGCGATTTTTTCGATCATCACATCGCCACGATGTATGATCCGAACGAATCAGATGAATATCAAAGTATTTATCTAGATCGTTGATGAGACCATTAATTCTTTAGCCTGTGCTGACGCCTAACTCAACTGCTAACATAATTATTTCTAATCTAATTAGATTTATTATCTGCCCAAAAGGCTTATATTGCAGCCTCTGCTGCAGCAATAACCCGCATTTGTTGTTTATACGGTAACAATATCTTGCTTGGAATATTTCCAGCTTACTGTACCGTTATTCAATTTTGTAGTACCGTTTACGACTTATAGTCGTTTTATCGGTTTAGGAAACTTGCTATAGTTATCCCAGTCACTTCAAGTTCTCCATCTCCATAGACTAAGACAGCATCCTTAGATCTCTCAGCTACTAACGGATGTTCTTAACTTCAATCCAGTGACTATCACTCAGATTGGCCTGTTTGTGAATTCATATGCTCAAAGCGTATGAGACACCAGGTCGCGTACATTTTTCAATGTACGATTTCTCAGAGAATTTTATCGAAAGCCAAGCTTTCACCGATTGTTATTATGGGAATATCATTTCCAAGAAATGACGTATTATCATTATTATATAGGACAACGATTTTCAGTGCGCTCCCACTAACCCTCTTATATACACAAGAATAATTTCGTTTTGAATTAAATCATAAACTATTATGATTACATCAAAACGACAATTCCAAGAACCTATGCTTGCTTCAATCCAAATATGGATCGAATAACCTGCAAACCTTGTTTGCTTGTTATGGTATGACAAAACCGACAGGATGTTATAAACATCCTCCGAAAGGTTTCATTTTTCAGGAAAGCGATTTTGCCGTTAAGCTGACATATTTCATAAATGAAACATGCAGCTTTGGCAAGCATTATCCAAATGGATTTACCATGGCAATAGGTAAAAGGTTGAATCGTAATCAATACAATGTTGATAACGATACCTTTCCGTTAAAAACCTAGCCTTATACGTTGGTATGTTGCCATCCATGTAAGTCTTCCTTGAAGACTTATAAGTACCAATAGGCACAATGCCTTGCGTACATCAACTAGTATCCAAACTTGGTTGATATACATGGAATCCAATTCGGATATTATGGCACTTTGCCATAATAGGGAGTCGATACCTTGTATCACTTCCTTCTACGTAGTCAGTTGGTATACCTCAAAAGATTGACATCTTTACGAGGTAAGATCAGAAACCCATACCCCATGTTGTTTTCTGACTCTCTCCGACCTACGCGGTTCTTGTGTATTCGAAGATTAATGGTAATTATTTCATCCTTGATGAACTATTTTGTGTTCCATTAGGATTCGATGCCTGGAATAGTATTACTCTGATTTTCATCGAGTTTTACTATCCTCCCACTTACCACTGCATATCGGTATTCCTTGTAGGAAAACTGCATGGTGAGCAACAATCTAATTGTTCTCTTGTGAGATGTATAAGTACAATACTTATGGTATCCCTAGGATAACCTATAATTGGCACTTATTCGATTTGGGTTTTAGTTTGGTATCACCCAAATGTATGCCCAGCATACCCAAATATTTAGGAATGAGAAACCGGTTTCTTTCCCGTTCATATCTAATATGATATTTGTCAAATAGATTTTTATGGAACCTTATTCAAAATAAGTTCTTGCACTGTCTAAAGCTTATCCGTTGAAGGAAATGGTAGCTCAGAGCGACTCATGATTAACCTTATCATGTCCAACAAAATTCGGTTACTCAGTTCGGACACACCGTCAATTGACGTGTTCCGGGAGGAGTCATCATAGAAAGAATACTATACTCAAAATATAAATTATGTTATTCACATCTAATGTGTTTATCTCAATATCATCTTTATATAATAAAACACTTTAGTGTTTTAGAATATAAAGGTTCACCCACAGCGGGTTAAACACTGATATAAAGATAATGTATCTAGTCAAACTAGTTACATTATAACAGTTTCCCAATTTAGGTACATACCCGAGGGTAGTTCCTAAACTTAGGTATCTATGGTTAAAATAGCGACTTTTGTCCCGTTTCCAATCCGCAGATTTATCTCAATTGAAGTCAGTATCCTGTTCAAAACAAATTCTGAACATTATAAATTTATGTACCACACTAAGTATTTAAAATCCAATTTTAATACTAGTAGTGAACATAATGTTGACAAACATATTTGAAGTCAGAGCCTTGCTCGTCTTCAATTCCTTCATGTCTGCTTTTTCCAAACGCCAGTCACGCTTCCGCGATCCCGTTTGCCAAAATCAGGCAGACATTTTGGGATATGTCATTTATCTTCCCAGAAGATTATAATGATTTTGCCTATGCGCATTTTCCACACTCCTGAAGCCTTTGGCCAAGCCTTGGCCTTCTAGAATATCGAAGTAAGGTGAGACTAGCGCTACTTGCCTTATTGCAAACTTTGACTTTGTCTACTTGAGAATAGTCATTAATTCTCCAAGAATTATTTATTGCAATTTAGTACTTCTAAAATCTAATCATAGATTTATGAAGATCCTTCAATTTCATTATCATACTTTAAGAATCTAATCCTTAGTTCTGATTCAGAAATTAAGGAGTCTACTGCGACAAGCTTAATGGATTAAGCACTTAAGTTATCATTACATTAATCTTCCAAAGATTATGCTCTACTATTTGCTTAACTTCGGGCTTATGCATAATATGTTATTTTATCAAATAAAGTAACTTATTAGTTTCCAGGACCATCCTGAAATTATTCCCAATTTGAAAATTAAACCATTTAATTACATTTCCCTAGGATCATGTTTTAAATGTCAATCTTTCAATTTTATCTTGATTTTAATAGTTCAACTATTTAATCAACGATTTAGGTACTATTTATTATAATGATTACAATAGTCCAACTATTTAATCAGCTATAATTTAATAGATTAAAATCAATTATATTGATTACTATAATTCAATTATAAAATCAACTATAAATGAATTGTTTGAATATATAGTCCAACTATTTATTAAAACAACAATTCAAATATTAGTCCAACTAACATTTAATTTATAACGACGAATGATGGTTTGAGCGCGTATGGCAAGTAATTAAACGAGTATTGAAAATTCAATTCTTGCCTCCCACTATTTTTCGGCGAGCCTCTAACCCTCTGTCGAGTACTCGGGAAACCGTGTTTCCTAGTGGGCTAGGATCCCATTAAATATCACACAATCTTGACTTTGGCCAACAAATTGTATGATAATTAACTAGGTAGATCTCTAAGATCGATTGGATCCAATCCAATTCCTAGATCCGATAGGGGGACATCCAAGTCTGAAACATATATATTATATATGCCAATACATCCAATGTATTACCTAACCTTTTTCCTATGAATCAACTAAGCCTTGGCTTTGGCACAACAAACTTAGTGATCCCAGTTAAGCGCGACCCATTGACCATGGAAATCTTCGTAATCAATGTCGATGGACAAGAAGTGGTCTTGACTTTGGCCAACAAACCACAACTTGGACAAGACACTGATATGGAACAAAGCCTTCGTGATTCAAACACATCCTCGAAAGACAAAGGCCTTGACTTTGCCCAACAAACCAATGCCGTCTTAGATCTTGAGTAAGAATCACTCAATGGAAGGAAAAACGCTTAATATTATTTGAGGGTTTTTCGCGTGCAAATTGGCAACCAATTTATTATCTTTTTTAATGTCTCATCATCATACACCCTTAAACAAGCATTCTAAACACATAATAAAGCGCGTATAATTAAGTAATAATGATATGCGGATGGATACTTTACACATTGATCCTAGATCAAATCTCTCCTTTCTCTCTCCCGCTAGCACAAGTATTTACTCCTACCCGTTACACTACACTTCTAAAGAAACCTCATTTACATTGAGGGGAATAGGTGAGAAGAGAATACAAAGAATAGAGAGGTAATAAGGCTGGACACGCAGGTCCAATTAATAAATCAAATTTATTACAACATTTTCTAAAATTGTCCCACCATCTAATATCCATCCGATATACACTATTCATGCATCACAACCATGTATTCATACAAGCATGTTATCAATCAATCTAATCAAATTAATTAATCTGATAATTAGTGATCATCCAATGTTCAAACAACGATTTGATTTTGCTCGAGTCAAACTCGTTTTACGAATAAGTACTTAAAGTACAAATTCTCGAATTAAATTAAACTACATAATTAAATCCAATTTAATATGCATTCAATTCTAATTCGCTATTTAATTCTAAATTAAACATCACACTTTATTAATGAACTTTTACGACTTAAATTCCAATTTAATCGTAACGGGTCTCAAAGCCCGATTTAACGTCCTACGTCAATTTAATTAAAGTCCAATGGTATTTTAATTAATTTCTTGAGGCGTGGACTTTTGGTCAACTCGGTCAAACCGAATAACCAAAATCCAATCCGGGAGTTACCCCATAAGCCCAGAAATCAATCTTGGCCCATTAGGCCCAATTAAACTTTAAAGTTTCATTAAGTTGCATTTGGGCTTTATGGATGCGGTTTTGGGCCCAATTAGATCCAATCCAATTGGCCTAAACCCAACTTTGTACAACAAAGTCCAATAAGCCCATTAACAACTTTAAAGCCCAAATCCAATTTTAAGGCCCAAATAATTAAATTCCAAAAAATCCAATTTCACATTTAATTAAACTAAAGTGTAATCATGATTAATCACCCAATTAACATTTCTAAAACATTAATTTATACAATTAATCATGCTCATTTTCATCATCATCAAATGTCCAACACATTTTGATTAAAATCAAACCCAATCACATGCTCTAAGTCTCGGCCAAGGGAGGGGATTTGTGTCCGATTCGAATTTAATCCAATTAATTACACAATCGACATTAAATCACATTCCCGAATGATTCTAACTCATCCAATGAATCAAAATCAAAATCACCAAGACATATAGGGCTTCTATACTTTCGGCCAAGCTAAGTATTTTCGGGAAAAATGTTCCAAACAATTTTCAACAAATTGATCCAATCAATCATCATATAAAACACATTCAAGCATACTTAATCATCCAATTTCATAATTCATGCACAAAATCAATTTTACCCAAATTTTAAGCCCTAAACATTTCATGCTCAAACCTTGCTCTAGATGCCATTGTTGGTTTCTATTAAGGTCCCAAGATCAATAATAAGCATGAATCAAGTGCAAATACACATTGAAGAAGTTGCGGAATGCTTACATCGATCGGTTGAGCGACGCAGAGGTAATAAAAATCAACTTTCCTCGGCAGTGGACTGGTTCGGCAGTGAGCAGTCCATGCTCCTCTATTTTCTGTTTTTTGAGCTCCACGAACAAGCTCCAAGCTTCGTCGAACGATTCTCGGCTCATGGGTGGACTTCCCTATCACCTCCGCATGTCTTGTAAGTGTGCTAGCACTTGTGATTTTGCCACAAAATCACACTATTGTGCTTCCCAATGCTCACATTTTTTAGAGAAACCAGTGAGTTGTTTTGCCCCTCCATGGGCGTGAAGAAGAGAGAGTTGAGAGGAAGAGAGAGTTGTGTGAGAGAGAGGAAAAAGTGTAAGAGATTAAATGATTTCTAAAATCATTTACCATATATAATTTTTTTGATTTCAAAAGTCAAGCCATAAATGGCTCCAACCCCTCCATCATCTCACATCAATCCATCAATCATGAATAGTGACTTACGTCAATCACTCAAAGTGAAAGACATCCATCATTTGATTGACGAATGAAGTGACGCTAGATACGACTAGCGATTTGACGCTTGATTTGACTTGCGTGCCGCACTCGAATTCGAAATGCGAATGCGCTCGTAAATAATCTCAGGCTCGGGTTCGCTAATTCCAAATAATGAATTTTCCATTGCGTCGTAATTAAATGATTACGCCTAGCGAGTCACTATTCACGTCGCTAACAAATTAATTCTAAATTAATTTGTTCGCCCCGAATTAAAATCTAATTTTAATTCCACGCCGAAATCCAATTTCTGTTTAATATATCAAATATATTAATTTCTCGATTAATTCCAAATTAATCGTCATCTCTCTTTTAATAGATATTTTATCCCAGATAAAATATCTCCGCAATTAATCCCAGATTAATTTTCTCTCTCTTCTAATTAATCCCAGATTAATTTAGAGTGCGAGTCATACGTCATTGGTGAATCTTTGGGAAGCGACCCATGAGATACCCGGATATATTGGCAGTAAATTCGGTCGTCGGACTATCCGAACACGTAAGTACCTCGTACTACGTTTTACCGATTTACAAGACAAGGTTGGCCTCTAGCAAAGCGTCATGCCTACCCAATTCTCCGGAAATATCCTTACAGGAATAAAGGATCTGTATCAAGGGTAGTATACCGTAGTATTGCGTATTTCTGTCCAGTATCAGATGATCACGTGCTGGGCTTGGGGATGGAATGTGTCTGCCCCGTACGAAGCACATGTCGGATGTCTGGTGACTAGTCTCTATAATCGGATAAACCTGACCTTGTCATTTTATCCAGATAGCTGCAGCATTTAAGAGAACCAGTCCCGTATCCTATGTGACCATCATCTCCATATGACTGGAGTGACACTTCCGTCTTGACATCACACCCAACACACTACGATTCATATATACCCAGTATTGGCGTACACATAACCTGTTAAAGCCCTGGACGACCTCAACCAAAGTATATTGATTGTCGCAAGTATTAGCGGTGCAAGTCTCAGGTTAAGACCAAATACACCTACCCTGATTTCGGATTTCCATAGACATGTCATACTACCAATGGAATTCCGATGGGGTCTATCCAGAGCGAAGCTGTTTCCCGTACCATCGGTAAAACACAACCTCCTATTACACTTGCATGAGTATCCTATACCCAAATATATGAGAAGTATGCCGTTGTGCCCTCACAACGCGAACAAGTGTAATACTAGTCTTTTACGCATTTATCGATGTCCAATCTCGACAATGCTCTGACTAGGGATATTTAATGATTTATCCTTCATGGACTGATACGGTCTCATATCATTCTCCGTCCAGGAATAAATCATAGGGACCTCTCATCATTTATACATCTAGGTCATCTAATCACAAATGATAAGAGTGCAATCTCCTTTGTCACATAGTTAATTTGTACAACAACACCATGATCTGTACAAATAGTGACGCTATGGGTCATAATTGTCCAACAGTGATTTATAACTTTGTGTATTTACATATGTCTAATTTCTATTTAAGTTATTGGTGTCATTTGATATATTTACATAAGACGTGAGTACTTCTTGGGCTTTATAGCTCACACCCCGGCTGTAGATAGTTTTACAGGTTTACATTGTACTTAAAGAGCTAGAAGATTTCCTTTGACGTCTTGTAGACAGTGGATCACCCCGATGCAGTCAAGTCGGTTTTGAGTCATCATATGGTTTTGGGATGTGATTGGGCTCCCACAGCCTTAGTTTTATTTGTATCACATATGTAGTTTTAATTGTGATGGGCACATAGTTATTTATAGTTATTGGTTTTATGTTAGACCATAGGCCTATTTACATATGAGTTGAGATTTTTCGGGCTGGAGGCCTATTTTCATGAGTTGAGATGATTGCTTTTCGATTTAATATCAGGACACCTCGAGGTACTGGACTTGGATCCAGGTTTCATGATTTTTAGCAAAGGTCATGGAGAAATTTTAGTAGAAATAGAGGCTAATGGAGATGGGTTTTCCTATCTCCTGCCGGTAGCATCCTGGCTTCGGGCGGGATGCTACTGTCTTGCCTAGTGTGTTTTCTTCATTATTGCAGGATTATGATGATGTTTTTGCTGAGGAGATACCTCATTGTTTACTACCACTTCAAAGTATTGAACATCAGATCGACTTCATCACAGAGGCGGTCATTCCTAATCGACTAGCCTACCGCAGTAACCTAAGGGAACTAAGGAGCTCTAAAGGAAAATGGAGCAGTTGATTAGCAAAGGGTACGTCTGGGAGAACATGTGTATGTGTCCAGTTCCAGCCTTGTTAGTACCGAATAAAGATGGCACATCGAGAATGTGCATGGATTTTTGACCAGTCAACAATATCACTGTAAAGTATCACCGCCATATCCCTAGATTAGATGATATGTTGGTTGAATTATATGGGTATTGTATTTTTTTCTAAAATTGACCTTAAAAGTGGGTATCATCATTTAGGATGCGGGAATATTATGAATGAAAAACTGCTTTTAAAACAAGATATGGACTATATGAATGGCTTGTGATGCCATTTGGGCTTACAAATGCCCCCAGCACTTTTATGCGTCTAATGAATCATGTTTTGCATGCTTTTTGGGGAAATTTATAGTCGTATATTTTGATGATATTTTAGTGTGCAACAAAAATTTAAATGAGCATGTAAGATATGTGCGATCTGTGTTTGATATTTTAAGGAAGGAATTATTGTATGCTAATCTAAAAAAATGTGACTTTTGCTGGGAAAAAGTGATATTTTTGGGGTATGTCATTAGTGTTCAAGACATTGAAGTAGATGCAGACAAGGTTAAGGCTATTCTTGAGTGGCCTACACCTAAGAGCATCACAGTGGTTAGGAGCTTCCATGGACTATACAGTTTCTATATGAGGTTTGTAAAAGACTATATCACTATTGCCGCACCATTTAATGAAGTCTTAAAGAAAAATGTTGGTTTTTATTGGGGGGAGGAACAAGAAAGTGCCTTTAAACTCCTTAAATATCGTTTATGTTCTAAGCATGTTTTATTCATACCTAACTTTAAACCCAAACTTTCGAGATTGAGTGTGATGCTTCAAGTGTTGGTATTGAAGCAGTTCTTATGCAGGAACAACGTCCTATAACGTTCTTCAATGAAAAGGTAAATGGCGCGGCACTACGATACCAGACCTACAACAAAGAGTTTTATGCTTTAGTGAGATGATCAGCGGTAAATATATCAGTATTTACCATCCCTTTGACTTAATATTTTGTATAGTTTCTTGAGTTTTGTGAATATTTTGATGTCTTTTGTGTATTTTGTAAATAAATAAGGTTTTAAGACTCACTAGAATCAAATCGGGGCCAAAACATCAAAAAATAGACAAAAGGACAAAATCATCATTTACGTGTCGTGACGTGAAACCCTTCTACGTCACGACCGTTAAAATACGTAGGACACATGTCAACATCAGAGAAACAGGCTATCATATGCACTTGATAAAAAACACCGACCACGTGTCAACATCACATCAATTTTGCTATCATACGCCGGACACGTGTCATCATCCCATAATGCCGACACTACACGTCATTGCTTACATTAGTGTCATGACGAACAAGCCTTCACACGTCACGACGTCGAGCCAATAATTAAGTTGCCGACAGCCGCGTGCCATGTGTCATAATCTCAGTAAAGCGCGTACCATATGTCAAAGATCATTGGCGTGTCGCGACACGCAGTACTTCACGCATCACGATCCGTGGACCAAATTTTCCCTATAAATTGAGGCTGAAATCAGAAATCCAATTCATACCTTCTTCTGGGGATTTCCTTAAGAATACTAAGAATATTGTATCTTGTTTGTTTATTTACAGCTTTTTGTATTTAATTTCTATTTTATGCAATAGTTCTTTCTTTATTTTACTTTTCAATCTTTATTTTTACTTTTCAGTATGAGGAGGTAACTCCCCTCTGCTAGGGTGAATGGTAAAGCTTTTATTACTAATATTTAGATTAATCTCCCTTAATTATAATACATAAACTATTTTAAAACCTGACTTAATGAGATACCGTTTTTATGGTCGGTTGGACTTAATTAAATTCATTTTAACCTGACTAAATTGGATATTGCCTTTATGGTCGGTTGGAATTAATCATAAATCTGACTTAATCAGGATACCTCCTATATGGTCGGTTGGTAATGTCATGCAACGATTATATACTATGATAAGAGAGATATCTAAATTAGAAGTAATAAAAGTTTATCCTCTAACCCCCATCATTTTCTTTTATTGTTTATTTATCTTTTTAATTTCCAGCTTTACTTTATGTCATTTACTTTATTTATGTCTTTATTATTCCTAGATATGTGTGGTAACCAAACCCCGTATCTAGGGTTGTGATAAATTCCAATATCACCATTTTATAAGTGGTTTTATGTCTTGGGTAATATAAAGGTTTATTTATTGAGTCTTAAACTTAATGTTTCTTATTAACTGGCCACTACTATGATTGATTTGGTAAACTTAAAATAAACTTGACGAAGGAATTTTAGGTTTCAGCCTTAGACTCAATAGCTCACGATCTCACCTTGGGGCATGGTGACCCTTAGGTAGATTTCCTTCCAGGATAGACATATACTTGTCGGGCGGGGGTAGCCATAATTGGAACTTAAACCTAATGAATTCAGGTAACTTGGTTAACATAGACATATGATTAATTGGGTTATTTTGGTGTTTGCATCTAACCATTGATAGAGGCTTTTGCATATTTTCGTGTTCCAAGTTAATAAACCGATATATTGCACAAACATGAGATAATCACTTCATCTTTAAAAGATATTAGAAGAATTCACAACAATAGATAGATTTATAATATTAAATTTTCCTTTAATTTACTTTCGCACTATTTTATTTACTTGTCGTTAGTTTAAAATTATCATCCAATCAAACAACCAATCTATTAGATACTTGTAAACATTTAGCTTCACAAATTTATAGCCTAGGTATTAAGTCTTTGTGGGATCGATACATTTTATACTACTTGAGCGATACGTGCGCTTGCGTTACGTGAGTGATTTCACCGATCAAGTTTTTGGCGCCGTTGCCGGGGACTTATTTATGTTTCACTATTAATTTTGGGGTTATATACCTTTACCTGTGTCTAATTTTTTTTTTACTTATTATTTCTGTTTTCTTGTGAACCTATATTCTCAGACACTATATGAGAAAGACCATAAGCTTTAAAATCCGTCCGCTTGACCCATAAATTGAAAGAACCATCAGACAGTTGAGAAGGGAAAGGCAAGAAGGTCAAGAAGCACTGATCAACATGGAACCTGAACCTTTGGAGGTTGTACCACTAATTCCCATTCAAGACAGAACTATTCCGGTGGTTGACGGCTTCATTTCATGTATTGTACTTCCTCTCTTACCTGCAAATGCGTGTGATATCAAAATATGCATTCAAATTATACAACATTCAGTTCAGTTTGGGGGGAATGTAACTGAAGATACTAATGCCCAAATCAGCAACTTCCTGGAAGTTTGTGGCATATTCAATTATAACCGAGCGGCTGAAGAAGTAATGAGACTGCGTGTTTTTCCATATTCCTTGAAAGACAGAGCTAAGGCTTGCCTACATTCACTACCAGTAGGTTCCATCATAACTTGGAACACTTTAGCCACCAAATTCCTTGCAAAGTACTTTCCCCCAGCCAGAACCGCAAAGCTGAGGAATGACATTACATCCTTTGTACAACATGACTCAGAATCCCTTTGCGAAGCTTGGGAGAGATTGATGAGTGGTAATTATATCACTATTTCACACTCATTTGACCTGATATTTTGTATAGTTTCTTGAGTTTTGTGAATATTTTGATGTGTTTTATGTTATTTTGTAGATAAATAAAGTTTCAGGACACTCTGGAGGTGATTTGGGCCAAAATAATGAAATTGGACGAAAAAGGGCAAAATGGTCATTTTGCGCATCGCGACGCCTAACGTGTACCGGGTCCACTCTAACGTGGACCGAGTCAACGTGTCAGAATCAGAGAAGTTTGAATTTGCTAACGTGCGCCGTGCCACGTGTCACCACCACAACCGATTTGCTAACGTGCGCTTTGCCACGTGTCATCATCCTATGGTGCCGACAATCACCATTGCCACGTGTGCCACATGTCACTCTACGTCACCGCCATGTCAGTGTCCACATCATCAGTTGACCGAGTCAATGTGCCACATCATTGCCACGTTATCATTAGCCAATCACAGCGTCCCACGTGTCGCAATTCTATGGTTCCGACAGTCACTTTGCCATATGTTGCCACATCAGCGCCACGTCAGCATCAATTATTGACAAACTAATCAGAAATCGACACGTGGCAGATAAGAATCTGAGCCGACCAATCAGAAGTCGCCACGTGTCGCCTTATCTCCTTATCCAGAATCGCCACGTGTCATCACCTCAGCATGCCACGACAAAAAATTATTGGCGTCGCGACGCCAGAACCCTTTGCGTCGCGACACTGGAACCCTATCCGCGCCTATAAATTTAGTTCGATTTCAGAATTCAAATCTTGCCTTCCTTGAGTTTTGTAAGGACTCTAAGGATTGCATCTTGTGTGTTTTAGTTTTTGTAATTTTAATTTAGCATTTTTACTTTTAGTATTTTTAATTATGCACTTTTACTTTTTGTAATAATATTTTATTTACTTTTTTACTTTATGTTTTGTAGTTAATTTACCGCTGGGGTAAAATGTGAAGCATTTAATATAATTATCTAGGTAAATATCACTTAATTATAATTTAACCGGATTAATTAATGGCAGACTTTATTACCGCCTATATGGTCGGTCTAAATATAAATTACTTTACCGCCTATATGGCTGGTCTTTATGTGACAGATAATTACTGCCTATATGGCTGGTTTTGTTGGACTAAATGGATTACCGTGGCTGGTTTTAAATGTTTAATATTATTAATTCCTGAGAAAGCTGAACATAAAATAATTTATATTTTATAATAAGTGAGATTCCTAGATAAGAAATATTAAATGTGGATCCTCTAACCCCCAGCATTTTATTTTATTCTAGGGAATTGATGAAACACAATATTACTAGGCTTAATAATTGATTTAATTATTTATTGGGTAATTCTTTAGTTTGTTTATTGAGTCTTAAGCTTAATGCTTCTTGTTGTCTGATCACCAATAAGATTGATGTAGTAAGCTTAAAATGAACTAGGCATAGGGATTTTAAGTTTCATCCTTAGATTTAATAGCCCATGATCTTCATTGAGGATAGATAACCCTTTAATAGATTTCCTTACAGGATAGACATATACCTGTCAGGCGGGGGTAGCCATAATTGGAACTTGATCTTAATGAATGCATTTAATTTGGTTGACATAGACATATGGTTCAATTGGGTTATAATGGGTATTTATGTCTGACCATCGACATAGGCTTTTGCATAATTTTGTGTTCCAGGTTAGCAAACTGATTTATTACACATAGATAAGAGAATCAATTCATCTTTATTTAATATTGTGTGGAGTCACGACCCTAGATCTTTGAGTCTTTTCTTTTATTTTCCTTAGTATTTTATTTTGAGTCTGTTTTTATTTTAATTAGCAAAACCACATTCAACCAATCTCAAACAATCATTCTCTTCTCCCTATAATTAGATATTTGTAAATAAATAGTATCAATAATTAATAACAACAGTATGAATTAAGTCATCGTAGGATCGATATTTTTATATTACTTGAACGATACGTGCGCTTGCGTTATACGTGTGTGTTTACGCCGGTCAAGTTTCTGGCGCCATTGCCGGTTACTTATTTTTCTTGAGTTATTAATTTTGAAGCTATCTAATTTACTTGTATCTAATTTTCTTTATTTTTATCTGTAATTTTTATTTCTTTCTTTTGTTTTCAGGTGATTGAAAAATGGAACATTTTTGGGAGATTTAGAGATCACGAGCTTTACTAGAAGATACACCCCAAATCTGGGAGCAACAGTCCGGTTTTCTGAGTCCCGTTGTCCAGCCCAACAATTATCACTGGATGTCAGAACCAATCAATACTACATTTGCTCAACAAAACGAAATGGGGAGATGTGACATATGTAATGGTAACCACCCGAGAGATCATTGCTAGTACAACTACAATCCAGGGTGACAGAGCTATCAAGATCCTTCATGGTATGAAGAGCCATCACATTTCACAGAACCACATTTTCCATCTTATCCACCACCCACCTACGATCTTCATCAAGTACCAGAACCATCAAAGGAAGAAAAATTGGTTGACATGCTCAAAAAATTATTCAAGAAACAAGACGAAAAGTTGGATACAATGCTTGAAACATATAAGAATCAACTCGAAAGTATTCATAGACAATCAGCATCCATTGAGAGACTGACAGAACAAACGAGACAATTAACAGAAAACCAGAACTACATACCTCAAGAACCAGTTTCAGATGATAGTGACGAAGCCTTCAAGTACCAATCATTTCACAATGACACTTCAATAGGGGAGGAGGCTGAGCAATATCAACAACCAGAGGTATCAGTTCAGGAGCCCAAACCAGCGAAGTCTCTATTTGACTTTTATTCTTCAGATTCTGACGAGGACGAAGCTGATCTATTTGTACCAACTTCACCAACAACGGAGGATCAAACTTTCAATCCTCAAAATGAAGATCTTGGAGCATGCTTTACCATGATGTTTGATGAAGATCTACCTAAACCATCCATTCCAGTCGTATTAAAATATGAAGACCTAATGTCAGAAACATCTTTACATTCTCAGGCAGATACTTATTGAGTATACATTTCACAAATGACGGATGAAGAGTTGAATATGGAAATTTTAAAATTCATTTGTGAAGAAAAGGTGGAGGAAGAAGCAAAGAAAATGGAGGAGCAAATGTCTGAACTTATTAAAGATCCAGAGCATTCAGAAGAAACATCACTGTTTTGGGGAGTAAAATTTAGAGATATCACCCGGAAGCTTGATAGAATGGAACTTCCATTCAAGGTCAAACACCATACGAGACCTCCTGATTTTATTTCTGTCTTTTCAGGAACAACTGGAGCGACAAAGTTTAAAAAGGTGGCATAAGCACTGAATGTGACAAAATATTTTTTGCCCCTTTACCGTTGGAAGATACCCTTCAAAAGCAACGCTCACGGGATTGTCTTTAATCAGACATCCAAAACGACGCTGAAACCTCCTTGACAGATAGATTTCAGTCACGTCTAGCTAAAGACGAAAAATTTAGCGCTAGTAGGGAGGCAACCCATGCAATAATTTTAATTATTTATTTTATTTTGTGTATACATGTTGTAGAATTATTTTCAATGTTGTATTATTTTTGCAGGAAAAATTGAAAACGGAATTTTTCAGGACAAAGCAAGCCAGTGCAAGCGGGATTTTCACAAAATAAAAATTTGACAAAATCATGAAGATATAAAGTTGATCCAGTAGAGACGGCCGAGTAAGGAGTTAGCTCTTGAGACGCGTCCCAGTGGATTTATCCGTCAAAAGACTTGGTTTTGCCAAAAAAAAAATGGGCAGCCGCCAAGACAGATTTCATTCATCTCCTTCTCATATCACCATTTTCTCTCAACAGCCACCGAGCCAAACACCACCGTGACCGAGCCTTGCTGATCCAGCCGCACCACTACCAAACCAACCAAGACCCACTAGCCGCACCAACATCGCCGAGACCGACTAGCTACTAACGAGCATCACCACCAAGCACCAAGATCTGCCGTGAGCCACCCTTGCCAAAGCCGTGATCTACCACTGATTTGCCCAGAAACCACGACTCACTAGCCAACACCAACAGCCACCGAGCATTTTCCGAGACCTTCACCACCGTGACCAAGCCGAGCCGTACTGAGTCCCAACCGAAACCAGAAACCGAGACCCATCTCAGTCAAACCAACCCATCGCCGAAACCGAACCACCAACACAACCGAAACCAGAAACCGAGAGCTACCACTACCGATTCCACCAAGCCGCGAACCACTACCGCCGATTTCACCCACTGCCGAGCCACCACCACCGAGATCCAACCAAAACCGAACAAAGTCAAGCCTAACCGAGCCCACTGCCAAGCCGAAGCCGAGGAAAAACAGGTCCGGATTTTCAAAATTATTAACAGTATAATTTGAAGAAATTAATTTGGTAATTTGTGTGGTGGATATTATTGAAATTGGTTGGACTTTGGAATTGTTAGATTTGTGAATTTTGTAGATTTGGGGGCGAAGTTGGACGATAATTTTAGGGTGTATTTTGGAAAAACTTGAGATTTTAGGGGAGACTTTGTCAAAAATTCTGTAAAAATGCCGCTGAAAAGATCCAGGGCATCGAATTTTACCGCACCCACTTTTGAAGATTTTAAATTCGTATCTGCTACTGCGGAGAAGTTATACGAAGAGGGAATAAACCAGAAATACCATATTATGGAGATGGGATTTGACATAAACCTCGGGTTATTTCATGATATTGACAGAATTATCGTAGATCGGTATTAGCGAAAGCTTTGTTAGCAGCAACACCCAGCCTATGCAGTTATTGTGCGGGAGTTTTACGCTAATCTTTATGAGCATCATGCGTATGTGGCAATGGTTAGACGTCAGCAGGTATCATTTGATTCCTCAACTATTAACAGATTTTATGAAATACCTGACTTGGAGGAAGATGAATATTCAGCGGGGTTGGGAAATATTGATATCACTCATCTCACAGAGACTTTGTGCATTCCAAATGCTGCTTGGGTCATAAGTAGCAGTGGAGAATATATGAAGATGAGTTCTAAATTGCTGAAGCCTGGAACAAAGGTGTGGTTCCACTTCGTGACTAGAACTTTGCTACCATGATCTCACATCACATATGTCACGAAGGAACGAATGATATTGTTGTACTACTTTCTGGAAGGTTATACAATTGATGTTGGTCAGCTGATTTCGACCAACATCGCTCTTGGGCTGCAAGATCGACACAGGCTGGCCTGTTTTATTGTTATTTGATTTCATCACTCTACACACATGCCAGGGTTCCTGTAGAACCAAGAGAGGAATTGACGCAAACCATAACAGCAATAACTGCCAGAATTATCCAACAATTCCATACAGAGAGACAGTCTTCTGCAGGACCATCAGCTTCCAGACCAGCTTCTGCACCAGCACCACAACAACCCCACAGATCATCTCAACCTTGCTCATTAACTCAAAGGGTTACTAGATTGGAATCTCAGCAGGGATACATTGTTCAGCTGCTCGAACAAATCGCACGACAAGTGGGGATACAAGATGACCAGTTTCCACCACATCCAAATATCGACAGTGACGAGAAGGAGACTGATGGTTAAAAAAACTCAGGTACTATTGTTCCCTTCTTTTTATTTTTTATTTTGTAACGCTTTGAGGACAATGTTAGAGTTAGGTTTGGGTGTATGGGTTGTTTGTTTTTAATGTTTTTCAAAATTCCATAAAAAATTTTCTTTTCCGCATGTCGTGTGTCTTATTTCAGCATTTTTGTCTTCCGCATTTTGTGTGATTGTGTGTGATTTAAAATCGCAAAAAAAAAGGTCTGATGATTTGATTGTTTGTTTAGTTAAAAAGTTTTAGGAAAAGATAAACGATAATTTCACTTTTATCCCTAATTTGAATTTCATATCTAGGTCAGACTCGTGAGCACTTAAGAAAATAGTCTTGTAAGCAGTTAGATAAAAAGGAATTAACAGGATGACTAGTTAAAATAATCAGTGGTTAATGAATGACCGTTTCCCTGAGTTTCTGTTTCTGTCTGCAATTATTATGTGAGGTAAAAAAAATAAACTAAACCAAGCAAGTACTTAGTAACCGGACATCTTGCCTCAGTAAGCAGTGATAGTTCGCGTCAAATGGGAAAGCTTGTGTTAGTTTATTAAACATCCGAGATCCGGGTGATTAAGTCCATATGGGTGTTTTAACACCTAGTGCCCTAAAACCATCTGGATTGGGAGTCACTGGCTCAAAGCTCGCTACATGGATCAAATATGTTGTATATAAATAAAAAAAAATCAGAAAAATCACATACCTCACATGTGCTGATTATAGTTGACAGAACAATTTTAAATACTCAGATTGGTTTGACCCATTACTACTGAGAGTTGAGACGAAATCACCAAGTTGACAACTTAGAATCGAAGTTGTTTGCAGAATTATTCACACACACACTTTGAGTCTGATTTAGATATGTTGTTCAAAATAAAGGATTTTAGTTGTATATGCGTTTTGAAAGTTCCTATAACATTTAAGTTTGACTTTGCTAACGTGCACCGTGCCATGTGTCACCATCACAGCCGATTTGCTAACGTGCGCCGTGCCACGTGTCATCATCCTACGGTGCCGACAAACACCATTGCCACGTGTGTCACGTGTCACTCCACGTCACCGCCACTTCAGCATCCACATCATCAGTTGACCCAGTCAACATGCCACATCATCACCACTTCATCATCAGCCAATCACAGCGTGCCACATGTCGCAATTATGTGGTGCCGACAGTCACTATGCCACGTGTTGCCACGTCAGCGCCACCTCCGCATCAATTATTGACAAACTAATCTGAAATCGACACGAGGCGGATATTAATCTGAGCTGACCTATCAGAAGCCGCCACGTGTCATAATAATTGAGCTCCAACCACCTTGCCACGTGTCGCCTTATATCCTTATCCAGAATCACCACGTGTCATCACCTCAGCATGCCACGATAAAATAGCACTGGCGTCGCGACACTGGAAGCCTATCCGCACCTATAAATTCAGCTAGATTTCAGAATTCAAATCATGCATTCCTTGAGTTTTGTAAGGACTCTAAGGATAGCATCTTGTGTGTTTTAGTTTTTGTAATTTTAATTTAGCATTTTTACTTTTAGTATTTTTAATTATGCACTTTTACTTTTTGTAATAAAATTTTATTTACTTTTTTTCTTTATGTTTTGTAGTTAATTTACCGCTGGGGTAAAAGTTGACGCATTTAATATAATTATCTAGGTAAATCTCACTTAATTATAATTTATATATTTTAATTTAACCAGATTAATTAATGGTAGACTTTTTTACCGCCTATATGGTCGGTTTAAATATAAATTACTTTACCGCCTATATGGATGGTCTTTATGTGACAGATAATTACCGCCTATATGGCTGGTGTAGTTGGACTAAATGGATTACCACCTATATGGCTGGTTTTAAATGTTTAATATTATTAATTCCTGAGAAAGCAGAACATAAAATAATTTATATTTTATAATAAGTAAGATTCCTAGATGAGAAATATTAAATGTGGATCCTCTAACCCCAGCATTTTATTTTATTCTAGGGAAGTGATGAAACAAAATATTACTAGGCTTAGTAATTAATTTAATTATTTATTGGGTAATTCTTTAGTTTGTTTATTGAGTCTTAAGCTTAATGCTTCTTTTTGTCTGATCACCAATAAGATTGATGTGGTAAGCTTAAAATGAACTAGACATAGGGATTTTAAGTTTCATCCTTAGATTCAATAGCCTACGATCTTCATTTAGGATAGATAACCTTTTAATAGATTTCCTTACAGGATAGACATATACCTGTCGGGCGGGGGTAGCCATAATTGGAACTTGATCTTAATGAATCCATGTAATTTGGTTGACATAGACATATGGTTTAATTCGGTTATACTGGGAATTTGTGTCTGACAATCGACCAAGGCTTTTGCATAATTTCATGTTCCATGTTAGCAAACTGATTTATTACACATAGATAAGAGAATCAATTCATCTTTATTTAATATTGTATGGAGTCACGACCCTAGATCTTTGAGTCTTTTTCTTTTATTTTCCTTAGTATTTTCTTTTGAGTCTGTTTTTATTTTAATTAGCAAAACCACATTCAACAAATCTCAAACAATCATTTTCTTCTCCCTATAATTAGATATTTGTAAATAAATAGTATCAATAATTAATAACAACAATAGGAATTAAGTCCTCATGGGATCGATATTTTTATACTACTTGAACGATACGTGCGCTTGCGTTATACTTGTGTGTTTACGCCGGTCAGAGATACAAGGAATTGCTCAGAAAATATCCTCACCATGAGATTGGAAAGTGGCTACAAGTCCAAACCTTATATAATGGACTTTCTGGACTATTGAGAACCACAATTGATGCTGCTGTTAGAGGAGCTTTAATGGAAAAAAGGAGAAGATCAGGCCTGGGACTTAATTAAAGAAATGGCCAACAATAATTCTTTGTGGCCAACAAAAATGATCATGATTCAACGAATAGCAGGGATCTATGAAGTTGGAGCCAACACATAAATGAATGCCAAGCTAGATCAGATATGTAAAATCATGGAAACTCTCAAAATGCAAGGCAATATTGGATCCACAAGTTCACCATATGGAGGAACACTAGAGACAACCCAACATGATGAGACGGTGAATTATGTCAACAATTTCAACATACATGGGAACAATCCATACTCCAACACCTACAACCCAAGGTGGAGGATTCATCCAAATTTCGCATGGAGCAACACTTCAGAGTAAAGGAACAACCCACCACCAGGATTCCAACAGCAAAACAAAGGTCAGGAGTATGTAAAAGAACCAGGAATAACAAAAGTGATGGCTCACTTGAAAAAGCTAGAAGCAAAATATGATTCTCAAGCAGCATCATATGATGCCATGTTTTAATCACAAGCAGCATTAATTCAAAGTCATACAACATCTTTGAAAACTCTGGAGTATCAAATAGGACAACTGGCCAATGCTCAGAGTTTCAGACCACAAGGTACAATTCCTAGCAACACTGAACCAAATCCAAGGAACATGGGAAAGGAGCAATGTCATGCCATCACATTGAAAAGCGGTACTGAAATCAACAAAGATGTTTGAATCAAGGCAACTGTTGAAGAAGTTCCAAAATAAAGTAGCGAAACAGATATACATATGGAGGAAAGAGAAGCAAAAGCAAATGATTGAGAAAGATTCACTCCACTTCCACCTTTTCCACAGCGTCTCCAGAAAAATAAATTGGACAAGCAGATTACTCGATTCTTTGAGATCTTCAAAAAGCTTCATATCAACATTCCATTTGGAGAAGCGTTGGAACAAATGCCCAGCTATATCAAATTTATGAAAGATAATTTGTCACGAAAACGAAGATTGGGAGATTACGAGACAATAGCATTGACAGAAGAATGTAGCGCCATCATTTAGATGAAGCTTCCCTTTAAGTTAAAATATCCTGGCAGCTTCATTATCCCTTGCAACATAGGAGAACATAACTTTGGTAAGGCTTTGTGTGATTTAGGTGCTAGTATTAACTTGATGCCATTTTCCATTTATAGAAAACTACAGATTGGAGAAGCAATACCAACCTTAATCTCTTTGCAACTTGCTGATAGAACGCTCACATTTCCAAGAGGTGTAGTTGAAGTTGTGCTGGTCAAAGTCGACAAATTCATTTTCCCAGCATATTTTATTATCCTTGACATGGAGGAAGACGAAGATGTCCCATCATCCTCGGGAGACCATTCTTGGCTCCAGGTCGTACCATTATTGATGTACAAAAAGGTGAACTAACCATGAGGGTTCAGGACTAAGAAGTAACATTCAATGTTTTCAAAGTTATAGACTTCCCGCATGACGAAAAGATGGAGGAATGTTGATGTGATCGATAGCACCATTAAAAAACTCTGATGAAATGCAAAGTTTGTTGGTTTCTATAATTAGTCCCAAAGAAAGATTAAGCCATAGAAATACAAGTAACATACATGCAAAGCTTGAAGGATGGCGGAAACATACTTACAAAGCTTTGTGACGAAAATGGTGAAGAGGATCCTTGAGCCTCCAAGGTAGAAGTTTCGGCCAAGCAAGAAGATGAAGAGAAGCTGCGAATCTTCAAGTGTTCCAAGTTCCAAGGTGGTTTCCCTATCACCTCTTTTGATCCTTGCTTGTGCTAGCAAAAATGGAGAATGAAAAACAATTTTCTGCCTTTGGTTGGAAGCTCACGGCGTGAGCAAAGGAAGAAGGAGAGGAGTGTTAGCCTTTTTGGTTTTCTTTTTCCCTTTTGTTACCAAAAACGTGAGGGAGAGGAAAATCAAAAGCAAGTAAAATAATGATATCAAATACCAAAATGAATTTTTTAATCAAAAACCCTTCAAAAACCGTGAAAGGTTTTCCCTCCAAAATAAAATTCATCATTTGCCATCATTACATTACTTTGAGATTAGAGACAATGTATCATCCCTTAAAGCTGACTAGATACATCCATCATCTATTTGTATCAAGTAATGAGATATCGCGATGCGATTTGTGGATACCACTCGATTCAAAATACGAATGTGTCCGCAAACACTTTCGGGCTCGGTTTCGCTAATTCCGAATTAACGAATTTCCGTCGCGACGTGAAATAAATAATTACGCCTTGCGAAATTACTATTCAGTTCGCTAATGAATTAATTCTAAATTAATTCGTTTGCCCGAATTAAAATCCAATTTTAATTTCGCGTCGAAATCTAATTTCGTTTAATAATATATCGAATATATTATTTTATCGATTAATTCCAAATTAATCGATCTCTCTCTCTCTCCTAATAAGGCATTTTATCCAAGATAAAGTTTCTCCGTTATTAATCCAAGATTAATAAAGTTCGAATCAAACATCATAGGTGAATCTTCAGGAAGCGACCCAAGAGATCTCCGGATATGTTGGCAGTAAATACGGTCGTTGGATAATCCAAACACGTACGTACCTCGTACTACGTTTTTACCGATTTACAAGACAAGGTTGGCTTCTAGCAAAGCGCCATGCCTACCCAATTCTCCAGAAATATTCTTACTGGAATATTAGATCTATATCAAGCGTAGTATACCGTAGTATCGCGTACATCGATCCAGTATCGAATGATCACATGTTAGGCCTGGGGATGGAAGTGTGTTTGCCCCGTACGAAACATATATCGGACATCAAACAACTAGTCTCTTTAAATCGGACAATCCTGACCTGGTCATATTGTCCCGACGGTTGCAACCTTTTATAGAGTACTAGTTCTGTGTCCTACGCGATCATCAACTCCATATGTCTGAAGTGATACTTCCATCTTGACATCACACCCAGTACACTACGATTCCTGATAAACCCAGAAGTGGTGAACACAGAACCGGTTAAAGTCCCCAACCACCAAAACCAAAGTTTACCGATTGTCGCAAGTACTAGCGATGCAAGTCTCAGGTTAAGACCATATACACCTACCCTGATGCGGCCTCCCATAGACACGCAGACATACTACCAATGGGATTCCGCGGGGCTATCCAGAGCGAAGCTGTTTTCGTACCATCGGTAAAACACAACCTCCTATCGCACTTGCATAAGTATCCTATACTTAAATATATGAGAACTATGCCGTTGTGCCCTCACAACATGCACAAATGCAATACTAGTCTATTCCGCATTATCGATGTCCGATCTCGATAATACTCCGACTAGGGATATTAATGATTAAACCTTTATGTATTGATACTGTCTCATATCATCTCAATACAGAACTAATCATATGGACTTTTGCCATTTATATGTCAAAGTAAATAAATTACAAAACGGCAAAAGGCAATTCTATTATTACATAGTTAATTTTGTACAATAATACAATATCATTTACAAAACAGTGACGCTATGGGTCATAATGTCTAACAATCTCTCACTTGGCCTATAGCCAGTCACTCAAGCATCTAATACTTGAACTATATATATGTCGTTCAAACACATGCGGATAAACAGCTTTCGTCAGCGGATCTGCAATGTTGTTATCTGATGCGACCTTCTCGATCTTTACATCGCCACGATGTATAATTTCCCGAATCAGATGGTAACGCCGAAGAACATGCTTGGATCGTTGATGAGACCTTGGTTCCTTAGCTTGTGCTATAGCCCCGTTATTGTCACAATACAATGGAACGGGCTCAGCTGCTAATGGAACTACTCCTAATCCGATTAGGAACTTTCGGATCCAAACTGCCTCCTTTGCTGCTTCCGACGCAGCATTGTACTCCGCTTCAGTTGTTGAATCGGCAACAGTATCTTGCTTGAAGATTTCCAGCTCACCGCCCCGTTATTCAAACAAAAAATGTACCCGGATTGCGACTTGAAGTCGTCCTTGTCGGTTTGGAAACTTGCATTGGCATACCCAGATACCACAGTTCTCCTTCTCCGTAAATTAAGAAGCATCCTTAGTTCGTCTAAGATACTTAAGGATATTCTTAACTGCCATCCAGTGACCTTCACCTGGATCGGCCTGATAGCGACTGCACATGCTCAAAGCATATGACACATCAGGTCGTGTACATATCATGGCATACATGATCGATCCGACTGCCGAGGCGAACGGTATCTGACTCATGTTATCTCTCTCTTCTTGTGTCTTAGGACACATGTCCTTAGATAGAGATATGCCACGTAACATTGGCATCAATCCCTTCTTGGATTGATCCATGCTGAATCGCTTCAACACTTTGTCAATATATGTACTCTGGGAGAGTCCAAGCAGCTTTCTAGATCTATCCCGGTAGATCTTTATTCCCAGAATAAAGGCTGCTTCTCCCAGATCTTTCATGGAGAATTTTAATGAAAGCCAAGCTTTCACCGACGTTAGCATGGGAATGTCATTGCCTATAAGCAATACATCGTCGACATAAAGGACAATAAAAGTCAGTGCTCTCCACTAACCTTCTTGTATACACAAGGGTCATCTTCGTTCGCACGAAATTATATTCTTTTATGATTTCTTCAAAACGCTGATTCCATGATCGTGATGCTTGCTTCAATCCATAAATGTATCGATTTAACTTACAAACCTTGTTGCAAGTCTAGGTACGATAAAACGTCAGGCTGTTGCATATAAACATCCTCCAAAAGGTTTCCATTAAGGAAAGCGGTTTTAACGTCCATCTGCCATATCTCGTAATCGAAATATGCAGCTATTGCAAGCATATCCGAATGGATTTAATCATGGCAACGGGTGAGAAAGTTTCGTCATAATCAACACCATATTGTTGACGATACCCATTTGCTACAAGCCTAGCTTTGTGTTTGCACGTTGCCATCCATGTCGGTCTTCTTCTTGAAGATCCATCTGCATCCAATAGGTTTTACACCTTCTGGTGCATCAACAGTGTCCAAACTTGGTTGGCATACATGGAATCCATCTCGGACTTCATGGCTTCTTGCCATAAAGCGGAATCAATATCTTGTATTGCTTCCTCATACGTAGACGGTTCATTATCTCAATAAGATTAATATCCATATGAGGCGAGATCAGGTACCCATACCTCTCAGGTACTGTCCTGACTCTCTCCGACCTACGCGGTCCTTGTGTATATGAAGATTGTGGTACAGACTCATCCTGGATGGTCTGTTCATGTTCGTCGTTGATTCATTGCCAGGAACAGTATCACTACGATTTTCATGAAGTTCTACTTTCGTCCCACTTACCACTGCATCTAGGAATTCCTTTTCAAGGAAAAATGCATGTAGAGCAACAAATACTTTGTTCTCTTGTGGGTGATAGAAGTAATATCCTTTGGTTTCCTTAGGATATCCCACGAAAAGGCATTTATTTGATTTGGGTTCTAGTTGGTACCTTCCAAACGTTTAACATATGCCCAGCATCCCCAAATCTTCAGGAAAGAGAAACCTGGTTTCCTCCCTGTCCATATCTCATATGGAGTCTGTTCAACAGACTTTGACGGAACCTTATTCAAAATAAGTACTGCACTGTTTAAAAGCGTATCCCCAGAAGGATATAGGTAGCTCAGTGCGACTCATCATCGACCTTACCATGTCTAACAAGGTACGGTTTCTCCGTTCAGAGACACCATTTAATGCGGTGTTCTAGGAGGAGTCCACTGTGAAAGAATACCATTTTCTTTCAAGTAATCTTGAAACTCATAACTTAAGTATTCGCCACCATGGTCCGACCGCAATGTTTTAATACTCTTGCCTGTTTGTTTTTCTACTTCGTGTCGAAACTATTTGAATTTTTCAAAAGTTTCCGACTTGTGTCTCATTAGATACACATAACCATAACGAGATGCATCATCCGTAAAGGTTACGAAGTAATGATATCCACCTCTAGCCTGGCTAGACATGGGCCCACATACGTCGCTATGAACGAGGGCTAACAATTCTGTGGCACGTTCACCTTTACCACTAAAAGGTGATTTAGGCATTTTGCCTAAAAGACAAGATTCGCAGACATCATATGAATTAAGATCAAATCCGTCCAAGTACCCACTCTTGGAAAGTGTGGATATGCGAGTCTTGTTAATGTGTCCTAGACGACAATGCCACATGTAAGCTTCATCTTTTAGATTACTCCTTTTGAGCCTTTTGTTTGTTATTTTGTTTAGGAGATTCATTTATATTCAAAATATAAAGGCCATTGTTTGCAACAGCAGTGCAAATTTCTGCATCATTTTTTATATAAATAACACCCAGTGTTTCTAAATACAAAAGTGTGCCCATGCTGGGTTAACAAAGATACAATATATAATATTCCTAGTCAAACTAGGTATATAATAACAGTTCAAAAGTTTAAGCATATGCCCCGAGGGCAATTCCAAAACAAAAGTCCCTACAGCCAAAACTGTAACTGGAGTTTCGTTCCGACTCGTAGGTCAATCTCCCCTGAAGTCAGCATCCTGCTATTCTGCAGATCCTGCAAATCAGTACATATATGAGCAGCACAACCAGAATCAAAAATCCAATTTTTAAAACTAGAAGTAGTCATATTTATCTCAATAACAAACATACCATAGGCTAGTGCCTTGCCTGCCTTGATATCCTCCTTGTGTCCCTTGCCCATTCGGCAGTCACGTTTCCAGTGACCCTTCTTGCCGCATTTGAGGCAGACATCTTGAGACTTGTCCCTTGGCTTCCCATAAGCTTTTGTCAACTTGCCTTTACCCTTTTTCTTATGTTTATCTTCCTCACCCCTCCAGTAGCTTGGGCCCAGCCTTTGGCCTCTGAGAGGTCGATGCAAAGTGCGCCTCGCGCTTGCCCCCTTTTTGGAGTTCTTTTTCAGACTCCTTCAAAATGGATAACAACTCTCCAAGAGTGTCATCTGTATCCATCAACTTGTAGTTGATTATGATTTGTTTCCAAGTATCAGGAAGTGACTGTAAGATCATATCTATGGTCAGCTCAGCCTCCAAGACTATTCCCATATTGGCCAACTCATCAATATCGGCGATCATTTGAGCCCCGTGGGCCTCAACTGATGCGCCTTCAGTCATTCGGGCGCGGAAGAGTTTCTTCACCAACTCATATCTCTCCATCCGCTTATTGGAACGGTGGAGATCTCGCAGTCTAGCCATCATATTATAAGGATCCAAGTCCCTATTTTGGCGACGAAAGTGCTGAGTCATCGAAGCTAACATAATAGCCTGAGCTGTGTCACAATCACTGCTGTGAGTTTTCCATAACTCCAGCTCAAGTGGGTCAGTGGGCTTAAGCGGGAGAGGTGTTTGTATAGTGTACACATCCTCTCAGCCCCAAGGACTATCCTTAGGTTCATTTCCCAATCAGCGAAGTTTGTTCCCTTAAAGACATTGTCACCCATGATGATGTCCGGACACTTACCTTGCTAGTCATCTCAACTACGATAGTCCAACTATCTAGTTAACGATAAAATGGGTACAGTCTAACTGTTACAAGAAAAAATAACAATGAATTAGTCCAACTAATTTTATTAATTAAAACGAAATAAATTTGTAAGACGCGTAAGCCTAAGTATCTGAACGAAATTGCAAATTCAATACTAGCCTCCCACTATTTTTATCAAGTCTCTAACCCTCTGTTGAGAACTCGGGAAATCATATTTCCTAGTGGGCTAGGATCCCGTTAAATAACACACAACCTTGACTTTGGCCAACAAGCTGTATGCTATTCAACTAGGTAGATCTCACAGATCAATTGGATCCAATCCAATTCCTAGATCCGGTCAGGTGGACATCCAAGTCCTAAACATATTGCATATGCCAATGTATCTAATACATTTTCTAACCATATCCTCCGAATCATCTAGGCCTTGGCTTTGGCACAACAAACCTAATGATTCCAGTTAAGTGGGACCCATTGACAAGGATAGTTTCGTAATCAATGTCGTTGGACAAGAAGTGATCTTGACTTTGGCCAACAAATCACAACTTGGACAAGACACCGATGTGGAACAAAACTCTCATGATTCAAGTACATCCTAATTGACAAGGTCTTGATTTGGCCAACAAACCAATGCCAATTGGATCTTGAAAAGAATCATTCAATGGAAGGATAATCGCTTAATATAGATTGAGGGATTTTTGCGTAATTGGCAACCAATTTATTATCTTTGTTAGGTCTCATCAACATACACCCTTAAGCATGCTTCTAAAACATCATAAAGCGCGTAAAGTAAATTATTAGTGATATGCGGATAGATATATAACACAACTTGTTCCTAGAACAAATCACTCCCTTTCCTCTCCCGCTAGCACTATTCTACTTCTACCCAATTACATAATACAATAAGAGAAACCTCATTTGCATTGAGGGGAATCAGGTGAGAAGAGAATATAAAGAGATAAAAGAGATAAGGCTGGACACGCAGGTCCAATTTATAAATTCTAAATTTACAATAATTTCTAAAATTACCCTTTCCCTTCTAATATCCATCCGATATACACTATTCATTCATCACATACATATATATTCAATCAAGACATGCTATACAACCAATCTAATCCAATTAATTAGTCTTTGTAAGTGATCATCCAATGTTCAAACAATGGTTTTAATTTTGCGCGAGTCCAACTCGTTTGAGAATAAGTACATAAGGTACGAATTCGCGAATTATATCAAACAACTAATTAAATCTAATTTAATTCGTATTCAATACTAATTCAATTATTTAATTCCAAATTAAATGTTTACACTTTTAATGTGCTTTAAAGACTTAGATTCTAAATCTAATCTAATTGGGTCTCAAATCCCAACTAACATCCAATGTTTGTTTAATTAAAGTCCGATGGGCTTTCAATTGATTTATTAAGGCTTGGGCTTTGGTAAATGTGGGTCAAACCCAATTACCAAGCCCAAATAAGGAATCACCCTTAAATACCACAAAATCAATTTCAAGCCGATAAGGCCCAATTAAACTTTAAAGCCCATTATACTATATTTGGACTTAATGGAGTGATTTAGGCCCAAATTGGATCCAATCCTTTTGGCCCAAATCTACTTGGCCCAACCAAGCCCATTATGCCCAAATATAATATTACAAGCCCAATTTTACAATTAAGCCCATTAATTTAAATTTCAATATTCCAAATTTAAAATTCAATTAATTAAAGTGTAAAACCAAGATTAATACATTAAATCAAATATTTCAAAATACCAATTTAATTTATTAATCATCTATTGTTCAAAACATATGTCCAACCAAAAATCAAGTCCATTTTCATGTCCATGTGTATTCGGCCAAATGAGAATTTTGTGTCGATTTGTTTTTTCAATCCGATTGAATCACTAATCTACGTCCCGTATACTTTTTAAGTCATCCAATGATCTAGTACACAAAAAATTCCAACACATCCAATGGTAATACCATTCGGCCAAGGCTAAATTTTTGGGGAAAAATCATCCAATGCATTTTTCTCAAAAATGATTCCATATAATATCATATAACAAACATTTAAGCACACTCAAATCATCCAATGAACTTGTGCATGCAAAAAATCAACTTAATGGAAGTACCTCACATTCGGTTAAAACAACATTTTGGGGAAAAATCATCCAATGCATTTTTCTCAAAATTGATCATGTATTATATCATATATTATACATGTAATCATGCTTAAGTCATCAAATAAGCTTGTCATGAAAAATTTCAAATCAATGGAAGCACCTCCACATTCGGCCAAGACAACCACTTGGGGAAAAATCATCCAATGCATTTTTCTTAAAATTGATCATGTAATATATCATATATCATACATATAAGCATACTTTAGCATCCATTTTAACAAGAACATGCTTCAATCAATTTTCCCCAAATTAACCCTAATGTATTTCATGCTTAAACCTGGCTCTGATACCATTGTTGGTTTCTATAATTAGTCCCAAAGAAAGATTAAGCCATAGAAATACAAGTAACATACATGCAAAGCTTGAAGGATGGCGGAAACATACTTATAAAGCTTTGTGACGAAAATGGTGAAGAGGATCCTTGAGCCTCCAAGGTAGAAGTTTCGGCCAAGCAAGAAGATGAAGAGAAGCTGTGAATCTTCAAGTGTTCCAAGCTCCAAGGTGGTTTCCCTATCATCTTTTTGATCCTTGCTTGTGCTAGCAAAAATGGAGAATGAAAAACAATTTTTGCCTTTGGTTGGAAGCTCACGGCGTGAGCAAAGGAAGAAGGAGAGGAGTGTTTAGCCTTTTTGGTTCTTTTTTCCCTTTTGTTACCAAAAACGTGAGAGAGAGGAAAATCAAAAGCAAGTAAAATAATGATATCAAATACCAAAATGAATTTTTTAATCAAAAACCCTTCAAAAACCGTGAAAGGTTTTCCCTCCAAAATAAAATTCATCATTTGCCATCATTACATTACTTTGAGATTAGAGACAATGTATCATCCCTTAAAGGTGACTAGATACATCCATCATCTATTCGTATCAAGTAATGAGATATCGCGATGCGATTTGCGGATACCACTCGATTCAAAATACGAATGTGTCCGCAGACACTTTCGGGCTCGGTTTCGCTAATTCCGAATTAACGAATTTCCGTCGCGACGTGAATTAAATAATTATGCCTTGCAAAATTACTATTCAGTTCGCTAATGAATTAATTCTAAATTAATTCGTTTGCCCGAATTAAAATCCAATTTAAATTTCGCGTCGAAATCTAATTTTGTTTAATAATATATCGAATATATTATTTTATCGATTAATTCCAAATTAATCGATCTCTCTCTCTCTCCTAATAAGTCATTTTATCCAAGATAAAGTTTCTCCGTTATTAATCCAAGATTAATAAAGTTCGAATCAAACATCATAGGTGAATCTTCAGGAAGCGACCAAGAGATCTCCGGATATGTTGGCAGTAAATACGGTCGTTGGATAATCCAAACACGTACGTACCTCGTACTACGTTTTTACCGATTTACAAGACAAGGTTGGCTTCTAGCAAAGCGCCATGCCTACCCAATTCTCCAGAAATATTTTACTGGAATATTAGATCTATATCAAGCGTAGTATACCGTAGTATCGCGTACATCGATCCAGTATCGAACGATCACATGTTAAGCCTGGGGCTGGAAGTGTGTCTGCCCCGTACGAAACATATATCGGACATCAAACAACTAGTCTCTTTAAATCGGACAATCCTGACCTGGTCATATTGTCCCGACGGTTGCAACCTTTTTAGAGTACTAGTTCTGTGTCCTGCGCGATCATCAACTCCATATGTCTGAAGTGATACTTCCATCTTGACATCACACCCAGTACACTACGATTCCTGATAAACCCAGAAGTGGTGAACACAGAACCGGTTAAAGTCCCCAACCACTAAAACCAAAGTTTACCGAATGTCGCAAGTACTAGCGATGCAAGTCTCAAGTTAAGACCATATACACCTACCATGATGCGGCCTCCCATAGACACGCAGACATACTACCAATGGGATTCCGCGGGGTCTATCCAGAGCGAAGCTGTTTTCATACCATCGGTAAAACACAACCTCTTATCGCACTTGCATAAGTATCATATACTTAAATATATGAGAACTATGCCGTTGTGCCCTCACAACATGCACAAATGCAATACTAGTCTATTCCGCATTATCGATGTCCGATCTCGATAATACTCCGACTAGGGATATTTAATGATTAAACCTTTATGTATTGATACCGTCTCATATCATCTCAATACGGAACTAATCATATGGACTTTTGCCATTTATATGTCAAAGTAAATAAATTACAAAATGGCAAAAGGCAATTCTATTATTACATAGTTAATTTTGTACAATAATACAATATCATTTACAAAACAGTGACGCTATGGGTCATAATGTCTAACAAAGTTCCACTGAAAAAATTAAAGCATGCAATCTGCCTATGGAGCTTGAAGATGAAGCGTACTGCGCACTGAAAAAGCTAAATATTTATCTACAAACAACTGAAGAGAAAAGGCTCCACCAACTCAACGAATTAGAGGAATTTCACATACAGCCTTTTGAGAATGCCAAACTGTACAAAGAAAAGGCCAAGAAGAGACATGATGAGAAGTTAGTGCGCATACAACTGGAACCGAGGTAGCATGTATTGTTTAGCAAATCAAGGTTGAAGATTTTCCATGGGAGGTTAAAATCACGGTGGTCATGTCCATTCTTAATCACCCAAGTTTAACTAGATAGAGCTGTTGAGTTATGTGATCCCAACTCCAATAAAACCTTTAAAGTTAAAAGCAAGCGTATCAAGCACTATTGGGGAGAATCATTGGAGCGACAAAAAGAAAGTGTCACACTTTCATATCCAGCCTAACGTTCGGGCAGTCATGTCTAGCTGACAACGTTAAACTTAGCGCTAGCAAGGAGGCAACCCATGCAATTTTGTATATATTAAGATTTGGTGTGTTTAAATTTGGTGTGTTTAATTTTGTAGGTAAAGTCACATTTAAGGATGGAAGACGTTCTCGTAAATCTTCATAAGTAATTTCCTTTTCTCTCTCAAAACTCTCTGATGAAAGTTTACAAAGCTCGCATGGAACGAATGACACTTCTGATGATCAAAGTTATTCCTAATGACATTCGTTGGATTATTGAAGCACGAGTCCGATTGGCAGGTGAGTCCTCTGACTCTTTTGTTACAAATCTGCCTGGTTTAGGAAAAAGCACATATGCTAATAAAAGAAGAGCTAAAAGATTAGGTGTTTGCTACAAATGTGCACGCATGACATGTAATACTCATTGTCGTTCTTTAGGAATGGTGTCTGATAACCGCGAAGATAAAATTAAATTCATTGGGGATGGCATGAGTAATGAGTCTTTAGATGACATATAATTGACTCTTGAGACGCATCCCAGTGGATATTTGCATCATGTAATTCGCATGGTACATACATAATTTCGAAAAGAAAGAAGACAATTCATTCTCGGGAATCTGACTTTAAAAGATTCTATTTGCCAATTTATAAGAAAATTGGATGGGAAGCTTGTCCCTGACAAATAGATGTCAATCAAGCCGTTACTTCTTGTAAATATTATTATCTCTTTGTCTTTAACTAATAATTATGTACTAGTGTGCTATTATTACTCACCTTTTTTCAGGTTCTATAAATTCATCTCATCATTGCACTCTCTGAGACATCCAGATTGAGGAAAAAAAATAATAAATAAATAATAAATAATAATAATAAGTTGTTAATATCTGTGTGTTTTGCGGTACTAGTGTTGGTTCTAAACCATAATTAGTTGAGGCATCATGGAAATTAGGTAGAGTCATAGCTGAAAGGAATATGCACCTAGTATATGGTGGTGGCAACCTTGGACTAATGGGGTACGTTTCAAGGTCCGTACATGAAGGAGGAAGTCAAGTTTTGGGAATCATCCCAAAACCTTTGGCAGAGGTAAATCTTATAGGACTATCAAACGGAGATGATACATTGTGCAAAGTATGTCTGAACGACTTTGTTGAAATGATTAACCATGTTGATGATTTTATTGCTTTGCCAAGTGGCTTGGGCACGATGGAGAAAATATTTACAGTACTATCTTGGGTGAACTTGAACATACACTAGAAACCAATTGGACTGTTTAACGTTGATGGATTTTATGACTTTCTTTGTGTGTTTCTTGATGACGCCCAAAGAAATGGGTTTGTTTCAAAACCTGTAAAAGATATCCTCTTCACTGTCAGGACTGCCCATGATTTAATTGACCAACTCTTAGCTTTTAAACCACAAATTGATCTTATCCTTTCCAAGATAAACTGGTTCGATAATGACGTGGTAAGAAGCGTCAGATAAATCTGGATCTTAACCTTTAATTTTCTTTTTAGATGTAGAATTTCAGCTAACCAGGTAATGTCTTCTAAACTCTTCTTCTATTGTTTAGACAGTGGGGACAATGTCTCAATTAGGTTTGGGGGAGGGGAATAATTGAGTAGTATTTGTTTTTATTTTTCATTGTGTTTTTTTTTTTATTTGATTTTTTACCAAAATTTTCAAAAATTCGAAAAACATTTAAAAAAATATATATATATTTTTTTGTTTTTCACTTGACTAATCAGGTGAAATTGGTGTGAGACAGCTGAGTAAGGAATTTCCAATATTGAGACGTATCTCAACCATTTCGTAACAAGTTAATTTATGTTTATTTCCTTTTGAAATATTTAATTTGTGAATTCTCCGTAATACCGACTAATTGGATCTTCATATGCTCAGTTTTCAGGTATTATCAACATGTATGGTAACATATGGCCATGAGTTATAATTCAAAAGTGTGTAATATTCAGTGTTCTAGTTTAATTGGAAGAAGCATCTAAAAAATGATGAAATAATTAAAAAAATAAACATCTTAGATCTGAGTAATTAAGTCTGTATGGGTGTTTTAACACCTAGTGCCCTAAAGCCAACTGGCTTGGGAGTCACTGGCCCAAAGCTCGCTACATGGATTGAAGATGTTGAAAAAAATAATTAATAATATTATCTGAAATCTGAGTAATTAAGTCTGTAAGGGTGTCTTAACACCTAGTGCCCTAAAGCCAACTGGCTTGGGAGTCACTGGCCCAAAGCTCGCTACATGGATTGAAGATGTTGTAAATAAAAAAAAATATAAAAAAAAATCCATTGCTAAAAAAAAGTGTGAATTCTGATATAACTTTAGGACAAAAATATTACTCTCTTTTCAACTGCACTTATGAATATTGTGGGCACAATGATTAAATTAATACATTGTTGGTTGTGTATATGGAGAATGGTAAAAATAATCGGAGAATTTACTTATTTAGTAATTTAGAAAGAAACTATTAACTTGGACAAGAGTTTCACTTGTTTAGTCACTAACTTGTTTGATCTTTTTACTTTTGTGTGCATTTGACGTTTGTGGGTATCGTCATTGTAAGCCCTCACGAGACTACAACTCGTCCACTAGGGACACATAGGGGTTTAAAGGCTAGTTGCATACACTAAATGCAATTGTGATCCCTACGAAAGTGGATTAGTTTAATTTTATTTTAAAATTGTTTAGTGTATTATATTTTGTTGTTTTGCTTGAGGACTAGCAAAATGTTAGGTTTGTTGGTGTGATAAGCGGTAAAAATATCAGTATTTACCATCCCTTTGACTTAATATTTTGTATAGTTTCTTGAGTTTTGCGAATATTTTGTTGTGTTTTGCGTATTTTGTAGATAAATAAGGTTTCAGGACTCACTGGAATCAAATCGAGGCCAAAACAGCGAAAAACGGACAAAAAAAGCAAAATCGTCATTTGCACGTCACGATGTGAAACCCTTCTGCGTCGAGACCAATAAAATACGTCGGAGACGTGAAAAAGTGTGAGAAACTTGCTATCATACGCACTTGCTAACATACGACGGCCACGTGTCAACATCACATCAATCTTACTATCATGCGCCGGACACGTGTCATCATCCCATGTTGCCGACACTACACGTCATTGGTTATGTCAGCATCGCGACGAGCAAGGTATCACGCATCTCGACGTCGAGCCAATAATTCAGCTGCCGACAGCTGCGTGCCATGTGTCATCATCTCAGTAAAGCGTGTGCCACGTGTCGAAGATCAACGGCGCATCGTGATGCGCATCAGTTCACGCATCGCAACACGTGGACCAAATTTTCCCTATAAATTGAGGCCGAAATCAGAATTCTAATTGATACCTTCTTCTGGGGATTTCCTTAAAAATACTAAGGAGATTGTATCTTGTTTGTTTATTTACAGTTTTTTATATTTAAATTTTATTTTATGCAATAGTTATTTCTTTATTTTAATTTTCAGTCTTTATTTTTACTTTTCAGTGTGAGGAGGTAACTCCCCTCTGCTTGGGTGAAGGGTAAAGCTTTTATTACTAATATTTAGATTAATCTCCCTTAATTATAATATATAAACTATTTAAAAACTTGACTTAATGGGATACCGCTTTTATGGTCGGTTGGACTTAATTAAATTGATTTTAACCTGACTAAATTGGATACCGCCTTTATGATCGGTTCGAATTAATCATAAATCTTACTTAATCAAGATATCGCCTATATGGTCGATTGATAATGTCATGCAAAGTTTATATATTATAATAAGGGAGATATCTAAATTAGAAGTAATAAAATTGGATCCTCTAACCCCAAAATTTTCTTTTATTGTTTATTTATTTTTTTAATTTCCAGCTTTACTTTAGGTCATTTACTTTATTTATGTCTTTATTATTCCTAGATATGTGTGGTAACTAAATGGTTTCCGATTTATGTCTTATCAGATAGACATAATCGTACCGTGACAGATCATCGGTAAAGGTAAAGAAATACGAATAACCACTATGAGCAGTTTGACTTAGTGGACCACATACATCAGAATATACGAGCTCCAGTAAGTTAGTGGCGCGGTGTCCAACACCAAAAAATGGGGCTTTTGTCATCTTACCCTGAATACACGATTCACAAGTTGGATAGGATTCAATGGTGAGATCTGGTATCAAACCATTCCTAACCAATTGGTTAAGGCGTTTAAGGCCTATATGACCTAGCCGCATATGCCAAAGTTCAGTATTATTAACAACAGGTAAACTACGTTTATTAACTCCAGTATTCAAAATATCTTTTGAAGTATGCAATTTGTAATGACCATGATCATTTGGACAACAAAGGATCTGAATATTACGTTTATCATATAAATACAAAGAACAATTCTTAATATTAATACGATAACCTTTTGTATCTAATACAAAAAGAGATATAATATTAGCTACACATCCAGGACAAGCAGAATATAAAATCCAGCTGGATGTTACGGTTTCACAAGCTAGTGAGATATCAATAACTGGAAAAATAAACGTACCTGATGTAGATGCTCTCTCTCTCCTTATCTGGGCGATGTAGTCAGAACAGTTCCTTTTCCAGTGCCCGAATTTACTGCAATGATGGCATTTGTCTTCGGAATCCCTCTTGGGCTTTGCTATATTTGCCTGTGGTTGAGAACCAAAACCCTTCTTCTTCTTCGCTTTCATCTTATTTCCCTTTGACCAGGTCTGGGAAGAAGCAAAAATAAAGTAAGTTTCGGAGGGCGAGTCAGTACTCTATTCCTTAGGTCCTCTTCCGCCGTGATCCGCATCCTATACAGCTCATGGTAGTTACAAATAATCCCATTCATGTTGAAGTACATCATGAATTGGCGATATAAAGCTGGGAGCGAAACAAGAATGACACTTCTTCCGAGAATGTCATTCAGAGGGAGATTATAATGCCTCAGTTGATCGATCAAATCAATCATGTGAAGAACATGCGAGCTCACGGCTTGCCCCTCATCCAGTAGCGCATGGAACAGTTCAATCGCCACTTTGTGAACAGCGATTTGTTCTTGGTTCATAAACGATTCTCTGAATCGCATCATCATACTATACGCATCTAACATGCCATAGTATTGTTTCTTAAGTCCCGGTGTCAGTGAACTTAAGATGTATGATTTAACTTTTAAATCATCATCTTTCCAAGCTTGGAAAACTTGGCGTTCCTCTAGTGTTGCATCCTCAAACACAGCAAAGGGCAGCGGACACTCAAGAACATATCCCAACTTCTCGGAATCAATGAAAATCCTTAAATCCAAGTCCCAATCGATGAAGTTCTCAGCGCCTTTGAGTTTGTTCTAATCCAACATACGCGCAAACTGATTAGTTGATGGTGCCGCCATCGTAAATCTATCATATAGATTACGAAAAATGGTTAGCAGATATAAATCAGTTTAATATAATATCAAAAGCATTAACTAGATCATGGATTTTTAATCTAAAAATGCCTCTCCCACTAAATCATGCAATATTGCAATCCCCAAACAAGATACAAAGATTTAATAATTAAATTAAATACAAATAGTGAAAGGTGGATCCCACGAATATATTTCAGCTCACAGCAGTGGCACGGTCTCTCCTACGTATATTCATCAGGTAGACAACTCATTGTCAATCACTCAATAGTGACTCATGGGTTTCCGGTCCTGGTCAATTCTCGTTGTGATAGCTTTGGCACGTTCACAAGGAGACGTACCAAGGTTAAACTTGTCTATGATAAAATCAAGCTACTTGTGTAACCCTGACAGCTTGGGCACGTTCAGGATTCCGCTTTCGCTTGAATTTATCTAGTATATAATATAAATCCGGCATAAATAAATCTCTATCGGCTACAACCTCACAGCAGTGGAACGGTCTCGGATGTAGTCACAGAAAAATATTCATAAACCGTATTGAAAATACTGACCATGTAATATGCATCAAATACATAATTAACATAAACCTTATTAATTAGGGATTTTCCGCAAAAGATGTTTTATACTTTATTTAATCAAATTAAATAAACACATGCATGTATCAAGTAAAGATTAAATTAAACATTGAATTTAAAAGGCATAATCATATTAGGGTGGCCAGAATCAGACTCGCTCTGATATCATTTTGTAGGGGTTTTATGGCGAAAATCCGGAAACGCAGCGGGATCGGGGAAAATCAAAATTTTCCAATTTCAAAATTTTTCTTGGATCAATTAAATAAACTTATTTATTTAATTATCATTTATCAAATTCTGAAAAATTACACAAGAAATCAAATTTCTTTGTAATTACCGAATTGCCCCATAACTTTGCAAATTGATCATTTTAGTCCTAAAATTATCAATTACAATTTTGGATGATTCTAAATCATTTGTAAAATGATTTCCAACAAGTCCAACTCATCAAAATCAGATTGCAACAAAATCCCAAATTTTTGCCTAATTGCCGTGAGCACCCAGAATTTTTCAGATTTTGCAATTTAGTCTTTTTATGTTCAAAACATGTCAAGATCAAATCCAATCAGCCCAAAAATTTACATGCATCTTATATACACTATAATACATCACATATATGAAAAGCCCCAAATTTGGAATGGGTTAAGAAACCTAATTTTACAATTTCATCAAATTGACCAATATTACCAAATCTTTAAAATCCAACACCTTAATCCATTCTTTACCACACCAAACAAGCCTCACCACTTTGAAATAACTCTAGAAAAATTCTAGGTCACCAAGGAGTGGCTCAACAACTCTATAATGGCAACTTGATTATCAAATAATCAAAAGTAAGCTTTGAAACCATTTCAAGCTTACTTACATGCATACATCTTTCATTCAAGTTCACAACCAATTAAACACAAACTATAAGAGAAGAGTCGATATCAAAGCAACACATATTGAAGCTAAGCATGTTAGAAATATTTTTCATGTTGAAAGCTTTAAAGAAAAACTTACAAATACCAAAGATTTCTAAGCCTTTTCCTTTTGCCTTCAAACTTTTCTCTCAACTTCCTTTTTGTTTATTTTGTGTCTAATGAACTTATGAACCCTAAAATGAAACAAAACAATTTATACCTCCTCCAAAAGGGCTTGGCCGAATTTGGTGTGTAGGAAATATCTAGATATTTATTTTTTTTTCATTAAATTTGCTTTATCAACTTTATAAAATGATCATTACAACTTTAATGAATATTCAACAAGTCAACAAAAGCAACTCATGCCATTTCCAAAAATATCACAACTTAGGATATTTATATTTTTAATTAATTTAATTATTTAACAATTAAATAATTAAATAAGTATTTAAATACAAATATATTAAATATATGTATTATATTTACATCAAATATCTAAATACATATATATTTAGGATATTAGTCAAATATCTCAATTTTATAATTAATTAATGTGTATTTTATAAAATCTATAATTAAATGCAAATACACAAAAATTAGGAAATGACTATTAGGTCCCTTTGCATGTATTTTTCATTTAACCTTTAAACGACTTATAAATAATCAGTATCATTTATAATAGTTACATAGTGCTCTACGAGTATATTTCATTAGCGAGACTCTCTAGATTCTATTAGCAATCTCTAAAAAAAACACTTAGAACTCACTTCTAAAGTGTACCACGGGCCCATGGTTTTTATCTGATTGCTAAACATATATGGACTACCTATGTTATATACACAAAATTGATGGATCCTATCTCGATACACACAGGACACCCTGGGATATATCCACACCCAACGAACAGACGGAGGTCTGAACTAAATAGATCGGTGACGTGACTGCCATCTAAGTGTGGAAGATGTCTCATGTGCCCACAGTGGTATCTCAAGTCGAAGAATCACAAATGCTACTCAACCCGAGAATATTCTTATTGACGTTGTTGTACCATCCATTAAGAATCTTCGGTGAGACGTTCAGTGTTTATCCGCTATAAACACCTACATGTCTATATGAGTCTCCAAGACTCATGGTTCATTGAGAAACCATCGGAATCATATATTCCAGTATAGGATATGTACCAGTCTCAGTGGGTTTACTTTACTGACCAAGTAGTGTAAACCTTGACCAGGAACTGTCTGAGAATGACAACGTCATGATACAACTCAATGTCAGTTGCGACGCTTTTGCAACAACATTGTGACTAATCATCCTAAGGTTTATTACGTCTTTACTATATAAGAAGATATATTATATTATAGAAACTGCTCATTTTATTCATAATAAAATGTTTACAATAATATTTTAAAGGAAATACAACGGGGAATTGGCGCTCTGAGCACCAACCCCAACATGACTATCATTTGCTTCTGGAGATTCTCATTCCTATTGGCATTCGACCTTATCTGCCATCGAATGTATGCGACGTCGTACTTGATCTATGTGGCTTCTTTAAACAGTTATGTCAGAGGACATTAACCACATCTGTTATTGACGAACTTAAGCGAGGAATCGTGATAATCATATGCAAGCTGGAGCGAATATTACCACCCGCTTTTTTGATGTGATGGTACATCTGGCCAAGCATTTACCTTCCGAAGCTAGGAAGGGAGGTCATGTCCATTACAGATGGATGTACCTTATTGAGAGGTAATATACAATTTTAAATATTACATTCTTAAATTTGATTTTGCATTAAATTTATTAATAATGCAAATTTGTTGTCATATCTGCATGGCTTTGGGATATTACAAATAATAGATGAAAAACAAGGCGTGGCCTGAAGGGTAAATAGCAGAGGCTGTTTTAATAAGTGAGGCAATAATATTTTGTTCGATGTACATGCAGAATATTGAAACTTATTTTAATCGTCGGCCAAAAAACTATGATGGGGATGCAAGTAATCAACAATATATCACAGTGTTCCGTCAAAATTACAGACCATTTGGAGCATTAGATGTCAAATTACTAACATTCGAGGAAGCTCAACGTGCGTATTGGTTTATATTGAGTAATTACGATGAAGTAAAATCGTACTTAACGTTAGTCTTGTAGATGCATAAGCGTATTTTTATTGTCTTACATTAACGTAACTCATTTTTGTAGGCAACATATTACCATGCTACAATGTGGTAGTGACCACAACGTTGATGGAAGACACAAAAAAGAATTTCCTAAATGGTTTGAGGCAAATGTAAGCCCTAACATTGACTTTTTATTTTTATCTTAACAGTAAATTTTTAAGTTTGTTATATTAACACATAAATATTATCATGTGTTTGATAAACAACCAAGTGTAAAATGGTCAATTGGACTCGTCCTCTTCGTTAGTTGCATTGGCATATGAGACTCAAAAGCAGGCTTCTGAATACAGTGGATGCATTGTGAACGAAGTTAGATTTCATACCGAACAGCGAGATGTTTCACATGTCATTCAAAATTATGGAATTATAGTCCTAGGAGAACACGACTCAGATATTGTTGACTTCTACGGAGTGTTGCAATCAGTCATTGAGTTGATATACAGACCCAGACGACGTATTGTGCTATTCGAATGCAAGTGGTTTGACACAAATTCCATAAGAGGATAATTCAATTTAGTAATCATCTAACGTCAATTAATGTTCAACGTTATTTGTACAAGAATGATCCATACATTTTTTATACCCAAGCATGGTCTGTGATATATATCTGATCCAAAGTTAGGAAATGGATGGATGGCGGTAGAAAAGTTACAACATAAGGGCATTTGGGACACGCAAGAGAAAGACAGTGTTGAAATTTCAGATGAAACACAACAAGTCTCTGACAACTTTGATGTTCCTGAACAAATATTTCATTTACCAAATATCACAGTTACTGAAAATATCACGTTAACTCGAGAAAATACAGATGTTGAGATAATTCATCATTCTCAAGTTAGCGTGGAAGCAACAAATGAAGAAGAATTCGAAACTGAAGATGAGTTCGAGTCCAGTCAGGAATCCTCAAATACCGAAGATAATAGCGACTAATATAGTTAGTATATGATGTGATGGATGAATAATTTTTATTATTATAATGGATGGTTGTTGTTGTCTTGAATTATTATCATCATGGATGAATGGTTGTTGTTGTTGTTTTGAATTATTATTATATCATGGTTGAATGGTTGTTTTTGTTATTATTAATATTAATATTATCATATTATTATTATTGTTAAGTATAACATTTCCCTAAAAAATTAAATTTCCCTAAAAAAAACCCTAATTTTTTGTTAGTCGCCAATGTGTTAGCGTCGAATATTTCGACGCTAAATGTCCCTTAAATCCCTAATTTGGATAGCTCTCTCCTCTTCACTTGTTGCGATCACAGTCCAAACAACTCTCCTCTAGAAACTTCCATTCAGGTTATCTTCATCTCTCTCTCTCTATAAGTTTACTTTGTCTTCTGATTATTTCTTAATTTATATTACGTGTCTTTCTTGTTTTGATTACTAGTAATTTTGAAATTCGGCTTTAATTGTTATATTTTCATTTCAAATCGGAAGAAGAGGAAAATTAATTTTGATCGGATCGGGTTGTTGAATACAATAAGGGCATCATATGGTTTTGTGATAAGTTGTGTGTCTGTCTATGGAGTAGTAGATATGTGTATGATCAGTAGATGCTTTGGATCCGCGTTGATGTATATGAGATGAAAGAAAGGAGATGAATGTCGAAATTTTTAATTTGAAATTGGAATCGATAGTGTATTTGGTGAATTTTAGGCGTCTCAGTGCTAAAGTGATAGTAATTGCACATGTACATATATTGATATGCATGTTTTTCCTGCAGTTATAGTCGAATCTAGAAATGGCTTTGCGTGGTTTAATTATCATTTTAAGCCTAATATTGGGAGTTGTAAAAGATAAATTTTTACCCAATGTTTTAATTTTTATTTTATTTTCGTATAGTTTACGTTTTGTTAAACATTTTTCCTCTTCTGTCTTTATGTCTTATCGTACAAGTTGGAGTTCTTATATATCTATAAGACCTTAAATTTTTTAGACGAAAAAGAAAATGGGGAAATTCATATTCTTGGCATATGTTGTGCGGTGCTTTCTGTCTATAACATATGTTGATGTTTTTCTCTATATATCTTTTAAGTGAATGACATGGAGAAGTTGTAATGTTGCAAAATGCTGTCACTGCCAGATGTCTGTTTTTGACTATGTTGTTCTGGAAATAGGAAATGTTGCAAAATCTGGATTTCTAATTTCGTCCCGTTATTGGCTAAGGATCAATCGGTTAAGGGAGTTTTAGGTAATGTGCTTTACAGAAAGGGTCATGTTATATGATCTATTGTGTTAGATCATTGGTTCATGGTGTGTATCTCCAAATTAGTATCCATTACAAGTTTACATAGTTAAAGATATTTTGAGCAGTCCATGTGTAATGATAAATGTTTATATGGTTATTAAAATATTGAAATTTCATTAGCATCATTATGATTATTTTTGTGTCATTGATAGTGTCAGAATTCTTATTTTGCAGATGGCACCGGAAAACACTTAATATTTGTTGAGGGTTTTTCGCGTAAATTGGCAACCAATTTATTACCTTTGATTATGTCTCATCATACACCCTTAAGCATGCATTCTAAAAGCATAATAAGGCGCGGTAAATAAATTAATAATGATATGCGGATGGATATCTCACAGATTGTTCCTAGAACAAATCACTCCATTTCCTCTCCCCGACTAGCACTATTCTAACTTCTACCCAATTACATAATACATTTAAAGAAACCTCATTAACATTGAGGGGAATTAAGTGAGAAGAGAATTACAAAGAATCGAGAGATAAGGCTGGACACGCAGGTCCAATTTAATAAATTCTAAATTTACAATAATTTCCAAAATTACCATTTCCCTTCTAATATCCATCCGATATACATTTTTCATACAACACATCCATGTATTCACACAAAGCATGTTATTCAATCAATATAATCCAATTAATTAATCTTTGAATAATGTGATCATCCAATGTTCAAACAACGATTTGATTTGCGCGAGTCGAACTCGTTTAAGAATAAGTACTCAACGTACGAATTCTTGAATTATATCGAACTACAATTTTAAATCCAATTTAATTTGTATTTAATACTAATTCTATATTTAATTCCAAATTAAATAATTTCACTTTAATGCGCCTTTACGACTTAGATTCTAAATCTAGTCTTAATGGGTCTCAAAGCCCAATTAACATCCAATGTTTATTTAATTAAAGTCCACCGGGATTTCAATTAATTTCTTAAGGCATGAGCTTTGGTCAATATGGGTCAAACCTAAATACTAAGACCCAATTAAGGAATCACCATATTTGCCAAGAAATCAATTTTGGCCCATTAGGCTCAATTAAATGTTTAAAGGCCCATTTGTTATATTTGGACTTAATGGAATGGTTTAGGCCCAATTTGGATCCAATCCAATTGTCCTAAACCAACTTGGCTCAACCAAGCCCATTAGGCCCAAATACAATATTTTTAGCCCAATTCCAAATTAAGCCCAATTAATTAAATTCTAATTTTCCAAATTTCAAAATTTAATTAATTAAAGTGTATTGCACTAATTAATTATCTAAATTAATATTTCCAAAATACTAATTTAATCAATTAATCATGCATTAATATTTTCAACACATGTCCAACATTATTGAAACAAAATCAACTCATTTTCATGCTTCTCAAGTCACAGCAATTGTGGGATTTTATATCTGATTTTGATTTCAATCCAATTAAATCACAAATCAATATTTATCATGTCTTTAAACTCATCCAATGATTTAAAAAACAAAATCACCATGACCTATGGTATATCATAACATTCGGCCAAGCTATCATGATTGGGGAAAATTAATCCAATTTATTTTTCATCAAATTGATCATGTATAACTATAAGTTATCAACATACAAGCATAATCAAACAAACAATTTAATAAAATCATGCTCAAATCAAATTTACCCAAATTTTAGTATATAAACCCTAATAAGATTTCATGCTCAAATAGGCTCTGATACCATTGTTGGGTTTCTAAGGTCATCCCAAGATCAATTTAAGCATAAAATCATGTGAATACAAGAAGAAGTATAACGGAAATATACTTACAACGATCGAATGTAGGACGTGTGTAGAATAAAAAATTGCTTTGAGAAGTTCCTCCAAGCTCCTCTTTGAATGATGAATCCAAGCTCCAAGCTTTGAGATTTGAGAGTCCAAGATCTTGGGAATGGTTTCCCTATCACCTTGAATGATTCCTTTGATGTGATAGCAATGGAGATTTTGCAACAAAATCACCTTTCTTCCTTAGTAGTATTCGGCCAATGAGGAAAAAATTGGGAGAGGAAATTTTTGCTCAATGGGCGTGAAAGAGATAGAGTAAGATGGAGTGATTTTGTTGACTTGTTTATTTGATATTCAAAAAATAAAATGATATACCAAAATCTAATAATTGGTAAAAGAACATCACCTTATCTACTTGAGTGTAAAACAAGTTTCCATCAATTCCTACACTAACTTCCATCACCATAAAGGTAAATGATTGACTAGTGATGTGACTTGATGTGACTTGTGGGCCCCACTTGAATTCAAAATCCGAGTGGGCCCGTAAACACTCCTGGGCTCGGGTTCGTTAATTCCGAATTAACAAATTTTCCGTTGCGACGTAATTAAATCAAATTTAATTAAATAATTATGCCTAGCAAAATTACTATTCATGTCGCTCGCGAATTAATTCTAAATTAATTCGTTTGCCCGAATTAAAATCTAATTTTAATTCCGTTATGAAATCTAATTTTATTTAATATATCGAATATATTATTTTATCGATTAATTCCAAATTAATCGTTCTCTCTCTTCAAATAGTATTTTATCCCAGATAAAATCTCTCCGTAATTAATCCTAGATTAATTATGTTCGAATCATACGTCATCGGTGAATCTTCGGGAAGCGACCCATGAGATCTCTGGATATGTTGGCAGTAAATCCGGTCGTCGGACTATCCGAACACGTGCGTACCTCGTACCACATTTTTACCGATTTACGAGACATGGTTGGCTTCTACCAAAGCACCGTGCCTTCCCAATTCTCCAGAAATATTCTTAAAGGAATATACAATCTATGTCAGGCGTAGTATACGTAGTATTGCGTATTGCGATCCAGTATCGGATGTCACATGCAAGGCCTGGGGTTGGAATAATGTCTGCCCCGTACGAAGCATATATCGAATCACAAACAACTAGTCTCTTTAATCGGATAATCATGACCTTGTCATATTATCTTGATGGTTGCAACACATTAGAGTACCAGTTATGTATCCATGCATGATCATCATCTCCATATGACTGAAGTGATACTTCCATCTTGACATCACACCCAATACACTACGATTCTCAATAAACCCAGAAGAGGCGTACACAGAACCTGTTAAAGTCCCGGATGACCAAAACCAAAGCGTATTGATTGTCACAAGTACTAGCGATGCAAGTCTCAAGTTAAGACCAAATACACCTACCCTGAAGCGGATTCCCATAGACACATACTACCAATGGGATTCCGAGGGGTCTATCCAGAGCGAAGCTGTTTCCGTACCATCGGTAGACACAACCTTCTATCACACTTGCATAAATATCCAATACTTAAATATATGAGAACTATGTTGTTACGGTTCCATAACACGCACAAGTGCAATACTAGTCTATTCCGTATTATCGATGTCCAGTCTCGATAATACTACGACTAGGGATATTTAATGATTAAACCTTTATGGATTGATATTGTCTCATATCTTATAATCCGGAACTAATCATAAGGACTTTTATCATTTATATATAAAAGTAATCAAATCACAAAATGATAAAATGTAATTTCCATTGTCACATAGTTAATTTGTACAAAAACCACAATGTCTTTTACAAATAGTGACGATGTGGGTCATAATTGTCCAACATTAACTGTCTTACAATTACTGAAATTATACATTTCTAAGATCTTATCTATGTACGTAGACTGAGAAAATCCAATAATCTTTTTTTCTCTATCTCTATAGAGTTTTATGCCTAAGATATAAGAAGTTTCACCCAGGTCTTTCATAGAGAATTTTTTACAGAGATAAGCTTTTACGCTCTTCATCATCCCGGTGTCATTCCCAATGATCAGGATGTCATCCATATAGAGTACCAAAAACACCACCATACTCCCACTGATCTTTTATATACACAAGAATCTTCTGTATTATTGAGGGAACTAGAAAATCTAATAATCTCATCGAATCAAAGATTCCAAATCCTTGAAGCTTGTTTAAGTCCATAAATAGACTTCTTAAGCTTATAAACCATATCTAAGCTTGGATGGACACAAAACCCTTCTGTTGTAACTTATAGATTTCTTCATCAAGAATGTCATTTTGACATCCATTTTCCAAATCTCATAGTCATGGTAGGCAGCTATGGCCAATAAAATCCTAATAGACTTCAACATCGCTACTGGTGAAACGGTTTCATCATTGTCGACACCTGGTCGCTATGTGTAACCCTTTTGCAACTGGTCGAGACTTGAAAATTTCAACACTTCTGTCAGACCCTCTCTTCCTCTTGTAAACCATTTAAAACTGACATGAACGATTCCTTCAGGAAGAGGAACCAAGTCCCAGACTTGATTCTGATGCATTGAGTCTAACTCTGATTTCATGGCTTCCTACCATTTCACGAAATCGATGTCTAACATCGCTTCTTCATAAGTCATCGGGTCAGTCTTTTCTGCCAATAGCATATCAAGACCCATGTCATGCATCAAAGCCAAGCGCTCATGAGGTCTTATGACCTACTCGACCTACGAAGTGTGTGCATCAAAGATCATTCACCTTCTTGAACCTCATGTTCCTCATGTGGTTCGTCAGTTTTAGGCTGAACTTTATCAAGTTCAACTTGTCTATGATCACTTCATTCTGCCAAAAATTATATTTCTAGAAATTTTATTAAGCGAGCTATGAACACATTTCGACACTTGGAATCATAGAACAAATATCCTTTCGTATTGGAAGGATACCCAACAAACCTAAACTTTTACCCTCGAGGCAAAAGCTTATCTTGTTGTGCCACTCTGACGTACGCAGGACAGCCCCAAACCTAATATAATTAAGGTTCGAATTCCTACCAGTCCAAATCTGATATGGGGTCGTAGAAACGACGTTGGAAGGAACTCTGTTCAAAAGATGAACTACAGTAAGAAGTGCATAGCCCCATAGTTAATAAGGTAGATTTGTATAACTCAACATAGAATGAACCATATCCAATAAAGTTTTATTTCTCCTCTTAGACACTTCATTAACCTGTGGAGTACCTGGAGGAGCATATTGAGCGAGAATCTCATTCTCCTTTAAATAATCATTGAACTCACCGCTCGTATATTCACCCCCTCGATCCGATCGAAGGCACTTATGAATTTTTTTAGTTTGCTTTTCCACTTTGTTTCAGAAATCTTTGAACCTTTCAAAAGTTTCTGATTTATTTTTCATTAAATAAACATAACCATACCGAGATAAATCATTGGTAAAGGTAATGAAGTATGAATAGCCACGGTGAGCAGTGAGACTCATGAGACCACATACATCAGAATGTACTATTTCAGTATCATTAACATCAGATCTATTTCATTTATTAGTCCTAACATTCAAAATATCTCTAGATTGATGCAAAATATAATGACCATTCTTATTTGCACATTGTAGGATAGAAATATTATATTTATCATATAAGTACAAAGAGCGGTTCTTAATATTTACATAAAAAAACATCTGTATCTAATACAAAACGTTATATAATATTTACCACACATCCTGGCCCAAAATAACAGTCATTCAAAAAAATGCTCCCACTGGACAAAGGAATTTTATATACCCAAACTTCAACTGTATCCAAAGAGTCTCCACTCTTGAAACATAACTACAACGATCCAGATTTCAGCTTTCTACTTTCCTTCAGCCCTTGCAATGAATTACAGATGTGAACAGGACAAGCAGAGTCTAAAATCCAACAGGAAGAAATAGCTTCACAAGCTTAAGAGATATCAATAATGGGAAAAATAAATATACCTGAAGTAGAGGCTCTGTCTCTCTTCAGCTTTGCAAGATATTCAGGACTGTTATGTTTCCAATATCCAACCTTGCTATAATGGTGGCATGTATCTTCAGCAAATCTCTTGGGTTTTGGTTTCGCTATCTTACCCTGAAGAGCAATCTTTTTACCTTTCTTCTGATCCTTTGCCCTTCTTTTGAGAAGCAGTAGAAAGAGAAGTAGGTTTCAGAAGGCAAGTCGACACTCTCTTCTTAAGATCCTCCTCAGGAGTGAGCAGCATCCTATGCAACCAATTGTAAGAACAACGAATCCCATGCAAATTAAAATTCAGCACAAACTGGCGAAATGAGCTAGCCTAGTATCAAACTACGCCCAAGAGTTTCATTGAGTGGAAAGTCATATCGCTTCAATTGATCAATCAAATCAATCATATGAAGCATTTGTGGACTGACTAGTTGACCCTCATCCAGTCTTGAGTGAAACAGTTCCACCGCCACTCTATGAACATTAATTTACTCTTAATTCATAAAGAGCCCAATAAGCTGAGAGATTATGCTATATGAATAAGACATATCAATATATTGCCTCTTCAGCTTCAGAGTCAATGATCAGAGGATGTATGATTTAACTTTTAGATCATCATCATTCCAATTCTGGGAGGTTTCATGCTCTTCGGGTGTTGACTTGGGTGGTATAGCTAGATGAACCAGTCCATCCAACACATACCATAATCTCTCGAATTTGAGGACAATCCTCAAATCCAATTCTCAGTCAACAAAATTTTTGGACCCAATTAGCTTATTCGTATCAAGCATATGAGCTAAAAGATTGGAAGACAAAGAGTCGGCCATCGTAAATCTATCATATAGATAGCGAAAGAAAAATTAGCAGATAATATAGTTTCATACAATATCAAACATAACATCAAATATATCATGGATTTTAAATTTAAATGATGCCCTCCCACTGAATCATGCAATATTGTAATTCCCAAACAGAAAGAAATAATATAATCAAATTAAATTCAACAGCACGAAGTAGATCCCATAAATATATTTTGGCTCACTGTTTTGGCACGTTCTCGCCTACGTATATTCATTAGGTAGACAACCATTGTCAATCACAAAAGTGACTCATAATTTTCAGTCCTGATTGTTTCTCGTTGTGACAGCTTTGACACGTTCACAATGAGGTCGTTTCAAGGCTTAACTTGTCAATGACCAACTCAACTTACCGATGTAGTCCTGACAGCTTTGGTACGTTCATGATTTCCACTTTCACTTGAATTTGTCCCTTATCATATAAGTTTCACCGGCGTAAATGAACTACCATCAGCCATAATTGCACAACTTTGGCACGATACAGCTACAACATCAGGAAAAAATTTACATCTGTACTGACAAGGCAGACCAAGAAAAAAAAACACACACAAATACTATTTACTTTAAAGCCTTATTAAAGGGAGTTTTTCGCTAAATTGTCAAACAGATTATTTAGATCCTATTTAAGAAAGCATGTGATTACGGAAATAAGTCTTAGATTATATATCAAATATCACGCTAGAATAATTTTATGGATTATGAATCAGACTGGCTCTGATACAATTTTGTTGGCGTATGTGCGGTTTTGTCGGGTCGCACAACGGAACGTGAAAAATCAGATTTTTCGATTTGAAAAATTTTCTTTGGATTATTAAAATAAACTATTTATTTTAATATTTAATTCCAAATCAAATTTGAAATTACCCAAATAACCCCCAATTATTCAAAATTACCAATTTAGCAAACCTTTTGCATTTTGCTCATTTTAGTCCAAAAGTGTCAATTACATAATTAAGTGTTTCCAAAACATTACCAAAATGATTAATATATATCTAATGTACCCAATTGAATCTATAAAATAAAAAGCCTCAATTTAGGATTAGACATAAACCCTAGAAATTTTAATGAATCAAATTAACGAAATTTTCACCAAATTGACTTTCAATCTAGCGTTTCAATAATCATTCCAACATTCTTGAAGTCTCACCACATTCAAAGACACTCAAGAACAATTCTAGGGTTCTATAAAGTGGCATAAAAGCTCTAGAATGGCAAATTCCATTTACTAAATCAAATTAAACTCTAATAATAATTATTAAGCTTAAAGTATCATCACAAATGCATTTAAACTTCCCAACAAGCATCCAACAAATAAAAACCCAAATTCAAGAGAAGGAAAAAAATAATATACATCATATGTATTACCAAAATTGTAAAGGAAACAATTTCCTAACTAAAAGATTAATAAACTAACCTTAAACTTCAATAATCTTTAAGATTTTGCTTGATTTTTGATCTCACAATTTTTTTCTTCTCTTTTAGGTTTTTCTCTCTTTTGTTGTTGTTGAAGAAATGTGAATAGTTCCCAATTACTCTAGTTGGCCGAAAATATAGCTTGTAGTGGGAGAGAGAATATCAATTTATTTGATTTAATAAAATAATTGGATAAATCAAAATAAATATCATATCCCACTAATATTTTCAACAAGTCCACATGTCACAAGTAAAAGCATCTAACACATGTCTAATATATGTAAAACATATACTTATTAATTCCCAATACATTTATTAATAAATTAATATTTAAATTAATTAATCCATTTCATCAAATGTATAATGTATTTCTACATTTAAAATAAAAATTAAAATACATTCAAGGTTGACATATGTTTCAAAATTTATTAGATATTTTATTAATACGTATCTAATCAAATTATATATCTAATACACATACATATTAATTTAGGAAAATACCAATTACCACGCATGTATTATTTTCGTTTAACCATTAAACGATTTTCGAATAATTAATATTATTCGTTTTAAGTCGCCCTAGTGCTCTACAAATATTTTTGATTATGTAAGACTCTCTAAGTTCAGGTATATCCGTCACGGAATCAAATCCCGTGTCCATAATTTACCCACTCAAAAATTATGATGACCACAGATATTCTCCCTGAACTATACAAGTTGAGATCTTCGCATACGTATAATCCTTTCGTCATAGGTATCCAGATAGATACCAGAGACATATATATTCGTCAAATCTCATAAGGTATTATCATGTCAATGTATAGATTCGCGATTTATCAATAACACTCAGAACTCATTTATGAGTGTACCATGGCCATGGATTTGATAAATCGCAATCTCATGTAGTGGATACATAAATCCTGTAAGCAGGACTGACGGTTCCTCTTTGGACACATCACCGGATATCATGAGCATCAGCCCACACCCAGCGAACATGTGGAGGTCTAACCTAAGAAGGTCAAAGATGTGACTGCTGTAGACACTGCATTTTTACATAGAAGCCCGATGATGAGCCTCGTATGGAGGCACTACCGATAAGTTGAGGAAGTCGCGGGAAATGGACGTCGGAAGGGAAAATTTAAAAATAAATACATCAACAAATTTAACTCGTTAAATTGGCCTCGGGTTCATCTGATTAATCTCTATTTTAAAATATTAAGCCTCGGTCCAAAACCCATGCACCCATCTAAAGCCCATTTCACCCAAAGCCCAATCCAAAAATAATTAAAACATTTAAAACACATGTCACAAATTAAATCAAATCCAAATAAATATCCTTCCTAAATTAAATTAAATTAAATCCAATCAAATCAAATTAAATCTCTTTCCTAAATTAAATAAATCCCTCTCCTAAACTAAATAAATCACCTTCCAAATTAAATATATTCCCCACCAATTACACAATATCATTTCCTTATAACAAACTAATTAAATATATCCCCCATTATTGCATGATCTTTGTTTCCTTCCCATGCAAGGAAACCCTTGGACACTCTCCATTTGGCTCTCTCCTTTTGTCTCTCATTCACGACCCTCTCACCTCTCTCGGCCATACTCAAAGAAACCCTAATAACCATTATCTCTCCCTTCATGTCAAAACCCAACTCGGACATAAAAAAACAAACCACAAAAACAATAAAAAACCCTTAATGTCCCATTCAACAACCTTCACCGACAAACACTATTAATGCACCGACCGACCAAAGAAAATCCTAGAAAACTCACAGCACGGATCCCTCTCTTCCTTCACACACCTTCACGCAGCCCTTCCCTCAACCGGACTTCACGCCACACATATAAGCAGCCCTCACTCACGAACCAATAAGCCGAATCAAACCTGCCTAACACACACTAGCCACTCAAAGCCAATAAACCTTCAATGTGCAGCCCTTCTCAACACACTTATCAGCACAGCAACAACTTGGCACAAACAAATAATAAACCCTCAACGTGAGCAGTCCTCATTCACGTAACAAACAACAAAGATGACCAACCCTTAAGCCAATAACAAATACCAAGAAACTTAGTCAGCCACCTAGCACACGTCCCAAAAAGCAGCCCTTCAACAGCCAGCAGCCCCTCACCAAACGAAGACACAAATACAAGCCTCACGTCCCCTAGCAACCCTCAACACGCACTCACAAGCAAATAACCTTCATCGACTCCCACACCGACTGAACAACAAACAACCCTCATTGACCGAAACAGCCCCTTAAGAAACAACCCTAAACCGACCACCACAAAGCCACAAAGACTCTTCAATCAATAACCAAAATCCCCAATAAAAAAACACTTCAAATCACCGAACAACAACTGACCTGAAACAGTAACAAAAAAACCCACACCAGTCCCCCAAAGTAGTGAATAAATCACCCAAAAATTACCCAAAACCAGTCGTCCCCAAAACAACCCCTGAACCACCGAAATACCCCTGAAAACAACCCAAAATAACCCCGAAATAGTGACCGAAATGGCAACAAAAAAGTATCAAAAAAGTGACGAAATACAGAGAAAACAGCGAGGAAAACAACATTGAAACCGAATCAGAAAACCAGAGAAGTTATGGAGCATTAACCCTTCTGACGACGATGTAATGCACTTCCAAGAAGAGACTTAAAAGGTAAGACCTGAGGGCACCATTTGTTATATTTTATTTAGTCATCCTGGAAATAGAATGTTTGGTTGGATGTGGAATACGTCCAACCGGGCATGCGAAGTCCTACATTGAAAATGGTCAAATACTTTGGTCACATATTTCATTATTTGGCATTTATTTCGCATTATTTGTCTTTCGCTATTTCGCATTTAATTTGGATTTATGGTTTTTATTGTTCCGAATTTATTTTGTGTTTTATTTGTTTTTCTTCATTGTTTCGCATTTTTGTCTCTTCAGTTATTTATGGTTATATGCATTATCATTTTTCATGTATGTCCATATTGTGTTAATGATTGAGTGTTGTCACTCGTGGTACGTATATGGATGGAAACCCAGACGTAATTCCATAGCAGATTCCGAATGGAGGTAATGCGGTCTGTACTTGGGATACAATGCCACGTAGCGCTAGGGGAAACACTCATGCATGTGTTTATGTGATTATAGATGTCTTTTTTTATGATCTCGTTCGAACGCATTTCTAAACGCTACTCGAACGCATGCATTCGGCCTTACCCCGTTCGAATGCATTTCCTAACTCTACTCGAACGCGTGCATTCTATTTACCATTCGAACCCGTTTACGAACGCTACTCGAACGCGCACACACTGGACAAGTTCCTTTATCATGTTTTATGCATATTTGCCTCTTTGGTTATTCCTTTCCGCATTATGTGCTTAAATATCCATTCTTTAATATAGTATGATTCATTTGTCTCTATTAATGTTCATGGGCATGCAAACATGAGTGTTGATTATATTATCTTGCATGTGTTGTATAAGACTTGGTTATACTATTGCATAAATCTTTTCATTACAATTGGCATAAGTAAGGGACCATTCTGAACCCAACGGTTTGAGGTCTTCCTTTGCGAGGGGTGAGTGCGGCCTTAAATCATTTCCCAATTCACGCTGGGTGGAGACTCCTTTATTCTCTGGTTTAGTCCCCTGCGGGCTACTCCATACTCCCGACCGGACCGCGAGCCCAGGACAGCGTCACCGATTTATGTGTCCTACAGTCTGGCGACTCCACTGTGGATAGAGAATCACCCAGAAATAATGTCTTGTAATGTTTGTGATTTTTTGCTATAATTAACCGTCTCTACAAGTTGGTTGGGACCAAGGGGTTTAACCAAAGGCATTATTAGAGTTAGATAATGATTTGGTGTCTTAGTTCACTCACTACCTTTTTATAGCCAAAAGGAAAAGCTGTGAAGACATCTAGATAATCATTTCCTCAAAGATTACCTTGATGGACTAATTTGGAGGATCTATTGTTTATTCCTGTCACTAAGGCGATAAGAGCCTAAGAGGTAGGGGTATTTAAGAGAGTTCGCTCCACCCTCCATCTGGGTAATCTTCAATAGAGAAATCCATTTGACAGTCCTTCATGTATTGAGAAGTCATTTTCACTTGAAGCGGCTGATTGTTATATGGAATCATCACTTGTTCTCACATACCTTAGGGTATAAAAAATGTGCGCTCACTTGGTCGCTCGAACCCTTGAGTGGGGAGGCCTAGTTGTGGGCAACCCTTCACCGGTGAGAGCCTTTGTCTATACTCCTATAAACCCGCATGTGAACCATAGTTGTATGACCTATAGAAGCCACACTTTTAATGCTTGTGTTTGGGCCCCCTATCATTTGCAGTTTTTTAGCCATGTTATCGCGAAAGTGTAAACATGTTGGGCCTTTTTTTCAACTAGGACAAGTTTGCATCTCGCAATAGTACGATTGAATGCTTTAAAATGATAATGGGCCAACTTGTATGAAATCCTTGATGGGCTTAGAAAGTCTGGACATGATCCAAGTATGCCAAAAACATGAGTTTGATATCCGCACTGGCTTTCATCCAGAAAGGATACGCCTTGTTATGACATATTTGTATACTTTTGGATGCTTCCAAGTCCATCACCATGACCGTGATCACCGAAGACCCAATTCATCTTTTCTAGATAATGGCACGATCCCCATAATAGGCTTGGTCCATGTTGTAAATGGGTGGTCTTTGTCTTTTACCGATGGAAAAGGACTGAGGTAGCCAAGGTTCACCCCGTAGCATAGGAGAGAGCGATTTTGTGTACCCCACATTGGTACATAAAATAAACCATACCTAGGATAAAAATGGACTTACCACGATGTGGGAGAAATAAGGTCGGAAGGATATATGTTGTTTTCATAACCACTTGCATATCATGCATACACGCATCATGTTAACCCCTGTATCTTAAAAGCCATCAGAGATATCCGTTGTGTTAGGAAAAAGAAGACTTGTCAAGAAGAGTTTAGCAAACATGGATATCGGGGAAAAGGAAACCGAGGAACAGAAAAATTTACGACAATGATAGAAAGACCATTGTGAAAAAAAAAGAAAAAAAAAGAAATGAAAAAGAGAAAAAAAATAGAGAAAGGAAAAAAAATGGAAAGAAAAAAAAAGAAAAAAAAATTTGTTTGTTTTAGTCCTTAATAGTTAGACATAAGTCCGATGATGAAATTTTTTGCTTTAGGGTGAAACCTTAGAAACAATAAGTGGGAGATGTGCTCTCATCCGATATTTTGAGTGGTTGATCTCGGCTAGACTCGCGAACACTTAATTATAGGATCTTAGCAGTGAAAGCCTAAGTAGTCGGCAAGGTGACTAGTTGAAGAGAGTGCGGGTCGATGAATGACCGTTCACTTAGATGTCCATTTTGACTTACTTATGTTACAATATGTGGTACGGTTGGAAACCAAAGAAAATTCTCTAAAGAATAAAATATAAACCACCTATAACCGATAAGCGTGAAGTTACCCATGGTCGAGTATTATGACCACCATGACGAGAAAAGAAGAAGAAAATCATATCACATTGAGTACGGAGAAGTAATTACAGAGCATGGTCAAGAAATCGAGGTTGGTTACACCCATTGATCCCATCCTTTGAAACAAAATCATCGAGTTGGCATACCTGAGGATCAAACTGTAAAAGAACCTTTGCACACACACACTTTGAGTCTGGTTCAGATCATTTATTCAAACAGTCGGATTTGAGCTGCATCAAGTACTTTGAAGGTTCTCTGGTTTCGACACTAAGCATCCTTTTAGGGCAATAATATTTATAACTATTGGGACTATTTCGTAAAAGGCAATATAGTATGTTGATATGGAACGTCACATCACATGATCTACTTTGACCTAGTGCAAGTAGCAAAGAGCAGAAAGCTAAACCAAGTCTGGGGGCAACGAGTCTACCAACCTGCGAATAAGGGATATAATGGGAACCTGAGCCATAGGACAAAAGAGAACTGAACAATCACCAAGAAGAAGGTTGGCAGAAAGCATACCCCGGGGCGATCAAAGACTTTTGTAGGAAAGGGGCACAAGGAAGGCCTAACCCATCGGAATAGGAAATACATCCATGCATACATGCATACATATCACATTCACGCAATTTTTGTCTAGTTTTTGTTCGCAGGTTTTGAAAAAAAGGAAAAATCGGCAAAGACAATCAGTTTTGGGAATGAATCCCAGGTCGAGGCCCACATTATCAGCAGTCTTCGGGAACGAATCCCAGGGTCGAGGCCCACATTGTCAGTAGTTCCGGGAATGAATCCCAGGCTCGAGGCCCACATTGTCAGCAGTATTGGGGAATGAATCCCAGAGTCGAGGCCCACATTATCAGTAGTTTGGGGATGAATCCCAGGGTCGAGGCCCACGTTATCAGCAGTTTGGGGAATGAATCCCAGGGATGAGGCCCACATTATCAGCAGTTTCGGGAATGAATCCCAGGGTCGAGGCCCACATTATCAGCAGTTTGGGGAATCAATCCTAGGGTTGAGGCCCACATTATCAGCAATTTCGGGAATGAATCCCAGAGTCGAGGCCCACATTATCAGCAGTATCGAGAATGAATCCCAGGTCGAGGCCCACATTATCAGCAGCATCGGGAATGAATCTCAGGGTCGATGCCCACATTATCAGCAGTTTCGGGAATGAATCCCAAGGTCGAGGCCCACATCATAAGCAGTATTGGACTGAATCCCTGGGTCGAGGCCCACATTATCAGCTTCATCGAGAATGAATCCCAGGGTCGAGGCCCACATTATCAGCAGTTTCAGGAATGAATCCCATAGCTGAAGCCCACAATATCAGCAGTTTTTGGGAATGAATCCCAGGGTCGAGGCCCACACTATCAGCAGTTCGGGAATGAATCTCAGGGTCGAGACCCACACTATTAGCAGTTTCGGGAATGAATCCCTGGGTCGAGGACCACACTATCGGCAGTATTGGGAATGAATCACAGGGTCGAGGTCCACATTATCAGCATCAACAGGAATGAATCCCAGGGTCGAGGCCCACAGTATCAGTAGTTTCAGGAATGAATCCCAGGGCCGAGGCCCACACTATCAGTAGTTTTTGGGAATGAATCCCAGGGTCGAGGCCCACACTATCAGCCGTTTAGGAATGAATCCCAGGGTCGAGGCCCACACTATTAGCAGTTTCAGGAATGAATCCCTGGGTCGAGGACCACACTATCAGCAGTTCGGGAATGAATCCCAGGGTCGAGGCCCACACTATCAGCAGTTTCGGGAATGAATCCAAGGGTCGAGGCCCACACTATCAGCAGATTCAGGAATGAATCCCAGGGTCGAGGCCCACACTATCAGCAGTATTGGGAATGAATCCCAAGGTCGAGGCCCACACTATTAGCAGTTTTGGGAATGAATCCTAGGGTCGAGGACCACACTATCAGCAGTTCGAGAATGAATCCCAGGGTCGAGGCCCACACTATCAGCAGTTTCAGGAATGAATCCCAGGGTCGAGGCCCACACTATCAGCAGTTTCGGGAATGAATCCAAGGGTCGAGGCCCACACTATCAGCAGATTCAGGAATGAATCCCAGGGTCGAGGCCTATATTATCCGAAGCATCGAGAATGGATCCCAGGGTCGAGGCCCATATTATCAGCAGTTTTCGCGAATGAATCCCAGGGTCGAGGCCTATACTATCAGCAGTTTGGGAATGAATCCCAGGGTCGAGGCCCACACTATCAGCAGTTCAGGAATGAATCCCATGGTCGAGGCCCATACTATCAGCAGTTTTGGGAATGAATCCCACGGTCGAGGCCTACACTATCAGCACCATCGGGAATAAATCCCAAGGTCGAGGCCCATATTATCAGTAGCATCGGGAATGAATCTCAGGATCGAGGCCCACATTATCAGCAGTTTCGAGAATGAATCCCAAGGTCGAGGCCCACATTATCAGCAGCATCGGGAATGAATCCCAAGGTCGAGGCCCATATTATTAGCAGCATCGGGAATGAATCTCCTGGTCGAGGCCCACATTATCAGCAGTTTCAGGAATGAATCCCAGGGTCGAGGCCCACATCATTAGCAGTATTGCGAATGAATCCCATGTGTAGGACACAGAAATCCCGACGTTGTCCCAGGCTCGCGGCCTGGTTGGGAGTACGGAATAGCCTACGGGGGAACTAAAAATGGAGTCGCCACTCGGTGTGAACCGGGAAAATGATTTAAGGCCGCACTCACCCCTCATAAGGGAAGACCTCAAACCTTTGGGTTCGGAATGGTCCCTTACTTATGCCACTTGTAATGAAATGATTTATACAGTAGTACAACCAAATCTCATGCAACACGTACTAGATAATTTAAGCAACATGCAAGTTTGCACACCCATAATCGTAAATGAAAGAAATGAAGGCAAAATACATAATTCATGAATGTATTAAGCAATAAAATGCAATAATGTAACTAATAAAAACTATAAAGGCATTAATGATAAAAGCGAGTGCACAATCTCATGACCATATCGACTAAATAAATGCGGAAAATATAAATAAACAATAACGGTAAAGGCCTAAATATTAAAGAGAGCTAACTAAGCATATGACGGGGAATGGAATGACTAAAGAAACAGACATGCATGAAACATGAGGAAGGAATTTTTCCAGTGTGTGCGCGTTCATGTAGCATTCGTAAACGTGTTCGAATGGTAAACAGAATGCAAGCGTTCGAGTAGTGTTTGATAACGCGTTCGAACGATGAACAGAATGTCCGCTTTCGTATAGCATTTGATAACGAGTTCGAACGGGATGAGACCTGATGCATGATACAATAAAATGCATGCGCGTTCGAGTAGAATTTTGAGACGCGTTCGAATGAAAATAAGACAGAATACATACGTTCGTGTAGCATTCGTAAACGTGTTTGAACGGAATGAGGAAGGATGCATATGTTCATGTAGCGTTTGGAAACGTGTTCGAACGAGATTGCCAAAATAGCATCTGAAATGACACAAACACATGTATGGGTGAACAAATACACAATGTATGACCTCGTGTGCCCGATTGAACACATTTCACGTTCAATCGAGTGTACCTCATTCGGCACGAAAAAACATCATGGTAAAGGTAGCCTTTAGGCATTTCCCTCGAATAGGGGACCTTTAATCCACCCTAGTTAGCCCATGCGCACTAGAATGAAATGCATGCGTATATAAAGCAATGATATGCAATAGCGTAAATGACATAATAAAAGGCGCGGCAAAACATCATGGTAAAGGTAGCCATCAGGCATTTCCCTCGAATAGAGGACCTTTAATCTACCCTAGTTAGCCCATGCGCATTATATTACAATGCATACAAATGAATGAGACAATAGTATGGAACTTCGTATAACCGATTAAACATATCTCACATTCAATCAAACATACTTCGTCCGGCGCGTCAAAGCATCGTGGCAAATGTAGCCCTTTGGCTTTTCATCCCTTAAAACGGAGGACCTTTAATCCACATTTGCTAGCCTATGCGCATTACATTACCATGCATAAATAAGTAACATGCAGAAAGCAATAACATACTAACGACTAAATCATGCTTAAAACGCAATGTTGGATGAAACGAAACATGTGAATCTTTCAAGTGGTACGTGACATTGTATCCCGAGTGCAAACTGTATAATCTTTCATTCGAATTCGGCTACAGAATTTACGTATGGGTTTCCATCCGATATACCACAAGAGAGAACATATATTCCGTTCATCCAGAAATCACATCATGCACCAATCCACAATACTCACATGAAATAAAGTACTAAAATAAATGAAAATAAAGTATAATAAATAAAGAAGGTGCCCTCAGGTCTAACCTCTTTAGTCATCTATCGGAAGTGCGGTATGCGGTTGTTAGAAGGGTTGATGCTCCATAATTCCTCCAGTTCACTGGTTCAACGTTTACTTTCGTTGTTTTGCTATTTGGGCTGCTGTCTTTACTCCGTTATACTGTTGTTTTCACTGTATTTTCTGGTCACTATTTTCACTGTATTAAGGGACTGTTTTTGCATTTTTTTTGAGGGTTTTAGGGGTTGCAGTTTTCACTGCTTGGGCTACAGTTTTGGGTGTTGTTTTTGGCGTGAATTGGGGCTGTGTTTAAGGTTGTTGGTGCGTGAATTAGGGCTATGTTTTCAGGGTGTTTTGTGGTGGTGATGTTTACTGTTTATGGAGGTGTTTTGGTGATGTTCTTTTGCTATTTTGGGAGAGTGTTTCGGTGATGGTAGGGATGAGGAGCAGAGAGAATTATTTGCTTCTTGCTTTTTTTGCCTTGGGTGTGAATGCTAGGTTATTTTCTTCTGTGTTTTTGTGAGAATGAGCTAGGGTGTGAAAGGTTGATTTAGGCTTCTTTTTATAATGGTTTGCTGGGGTTTCTAGGTAAGGAAGGGAATCCTCAAAAAACTGGAAGTGTTTTGATTGGTTTATGAAAGGAAAAGATGGGTTTAATTTATGGAGTGAATATCTTAATTGGTGTTTGATTAGGGAAGGGATTTGATTAGATTAGGAAGAGATTTGATTAGATTAGGAAGGGATTTGATCTAATTAATTTAGTTTAATTTGTGACAAGTATTTTAAATATTTTAATTATTTTTTGATGGGTTTTGGTGGGCTAATTGGGCTTGGGCGTGAGGCTAGTAGCAAAACCAGAAGTACCAATAATATTCGAACGCCGATTCGAACGCTACACGAACGCCCGCAATCTACTTGACGTTCGAACATGTTCACGAACGTAGCACGAACGCGAAAGCAGTGAACATGTGAATTGAATCTGATGACATATTTATTCTGAACTTCTCCTTTCGACATTCGTTTCCCGTGACTTCCACAACTTAAAAGGTAGTGTCTCCATATGAGACTCATCATCGGGATCTGCTGTGTGTACTCCATTTTGGAGTGCCATTTTTGGCATCTGTCGTGTGTGCTCCATTTTGTAGCGCCATTTTTGGCATCTGTTGTGTATGCTCCATTTTAGAGCACCATTTTCACCATCTGTTGTGTGTTCTCCATTTTGGAGCGCCATTTTTGGCATCTATGGTGGTCCATTTCCGAAACATGTTGTGCGAGAATGTGGCTCATTTTTGAACCGTTACTTGATGAGATGGTCTTTCCCGCTACAAACCTGCAAATACAAAACAAAAATTGCATGTATGTGATATGTATGCATGGATATATTTCCTATTCCGATGGGTTAGGCTTTCATTGTGCTCCTTGGTGCCATTTTCCTACAAAATTCTTTGGTCGCCTCATGAGCCTGCTCATAGTTCCTTTAGTCTTATTGCTCAAGTTCTCGATAAATCCCTTATTCGCGAGGTGGTTGACTGGTCGCCCCATACTCGATTTAGCTTTTTGCTCTTCGTTGCTTGCACTCGGCCAAAATAGATAATGTGATGTGACATTCCAAAACTGCTGATGATCTGGGCCTCAACCCTGGGACTCATCCCCAAAACTGATACCGATGCTGATGTGGGCCTCAACCCTAGGACTCATCTGAAAACTGTATTGTACTATTGCTACTTCTGATTGGCTTGCTTTTGCCGCTTTCTTTGTCTCTATTGTGAATACAAAACAAAACAACCACAAAAAGAGAATGCAAATATGTTACGTGTATGCATGCATGAATGAGTTTCATATCCCGTCGGGTTAGGTATTCCACCAATTCCCTTTGGTGACTGCTCGGGTCTTCTCTTCCTCAGGCAAAATACCACTTCATTCTATCCACATCGGTTGGCTCGGTGAGCTCGTTCCCTTCTAAGTCTGACAGCTCCACGGCCCTGTTTCCCAATTTCTGAATGGCTATCCTGTCTTTCTGTTTGCTTCTTTTGAGGATTCCCCGTGTTCTAAACATCGCTGAGTATCATAGTATTAGGGTTGAATGCTTTTGCCAAATATACTCATGTTGCAGGTTGAAAGGAATAGACTCAGGCAAGTAAGTGAAATGAACGTCTTTATTATCATCAAGAAAAGGTTTGAACAAGTAGACAAAATCAATGTCTTTATTAAATATGCAAGATCAAATAAACTAGGAGGAACAGCTTCATCATTCGCAGCATTGCCCTATTCATCGGCCTATGGTTCTCTACTGCTATCGTTCCCTATCCCCATGAAAGAAACTGGGTGGTTGAGAGTTTGGAGGACAAACCTTTCGGGCAGGCCGGAGTTGATCATGTAGGTAGGCGGTGGGTCGGAGTGATAGTTCGGTATGGGGTTCTGGTGTGTGTTGGGTTGTTCTTTCTCAGGATCGGGTATTTTATGGGCATCAATGAGGTTTTGGATTTCATGCCTAAGGCGGGTGTAGGCACTGCTTTTTTGCATGTGTGTCCCTATGATGAGTCTCATTTGGAGACACTACCTTTTTAGTCGAGGAAGTTGCGGGAAACGATCGTCGGAAGGGAATCGGTATTTCGTTAAAATTTATCCGCTTGTTTAGCTCCAAGTTCACTCGTTGGACCTCCGTTTCAAAGCACCTTTGGCCTAAAAAACCTGCAAATCATTTAACCTTGGCCCAAACCCACCCACCAAGCCAACACAACACCTAACCCACCATGACAAGCCCACACGCCCACCACCTTGGCCCACACGCCCAAGGCCCTTAAAATATTACAAAATTAATTAAATCATATACCAAATTAAATAAATATTAATTAAATCATATACCAAATTAAATAAAACATTAAATAAAATCATGCCTAATTGAAATCAATCAACAAATTATATTCCTAATCAAGAATATTTTTATTCCTAATTAAAAATATTGTATTCCTAACTTAACAAATATCATGCCTAAACAATACAAATTAAATATACTAACTTCCTAATTTGAAATAATTTTGTCCCCTCTCAATCTTTGGTTTTCCTTGTTTGAAACTAAATCATATCCTAATTAAATCCACAAATCACTTCCTTATCAAGCAAGGACTCACACATCCCCTTTGGCTATAAAAGAAACAAATTGCCAAGACACATCCTCTCATCTCACTCTCACATTCATGTATACAGCAAGAAAAAAAAGAAAAGAATTTTCTCTCATCCTCCACCCTTGCTTTACCGAAACTTATAGCCTTTAAACACCATACAACCCCGAAAATCACACCCCATAAACACCATACAACCACTGAAAAATCACAGCCCCTAAACACCTCAGATTACCAAAAATATACCATTAAAATAGTGAGCAGAAACCGCACAAATAGCAGCCATATGCACTCACAAATAGCAGCCATATACACGCATAAACAACAGCTAAAAAACACAAATCAGTGAACCAGAAAAGTTACAAAGCTTTCACCCTTCTGATCACAGTGAAATGCGAGTCCGAGAGTCGACGAAAAATGTTAGACCTGAGGGTATTTTTCACATCCATTTTCAGTTGTATTTTTATTATTTATTGAGTTTCGTTTGCATGATTATTGTGGAGTGATGTATGTTGCGGCCCTTGAATAGATAGAAAATGCATGAATTGTAAAATGATGTATGTTGTGGCCATTGAATAAAATAAAAAATGTGTCGCCTCTCGTGGTATATAGGATGGAAACCCGGACATAAATTTCATAGCCGATTCCTAATGGACGGTAGTATGATCTGTACTCGGGATACAACTCCACGTACCACTTGAGTAAACGGCGCATATTCCGTTTTATGTTGTTTTGATTTGTTTATTATTCGCTACTTGATTTCCGCATGTTATTTGTTTATGTAATGATGAGATAAAGTGCATGGGCTTAGTAAGTAAGATTAAAAGTCCTCTAAGTTAAGAGGTTAAAAGCCTTTACCACGATGTTTTGCCGCGCCGGATATTGTATATTCGATTGGATGTGAGATATGTTAAATCAGATACACGAAGTCCGATATCATTGTCTTTACTTTTTATATATGTATTGTGTTGTTTGCGCATGGGCTTAGTAAGTAGGATTAAAGGTCCTCTAAGTTAAGAGGTTAAAAGCCTTTACCACGATGCTTTGCCACGCCAGATAATGTATATTCGATTGGATGTGAGATATGTTCAATCGGATACACGAAGTCCGATATCATTGTCTTTACTTTTTTATACATGTATTGAGTTGTTTGCGCATGGGCTTAGTAAGTGGGATTAAAGGTCCTCTAAGTCAAGGGGTTAAAAGCCTTTACCACGATGCTTTGCCGCGCCGGATAATGTGTATTCGATTGGATGTGAGATATGTTCAATCGGATACATGAAGTCTGATACTGTGGTCTTTACTTTGTATATGCATTATGTTATTTGTGCATGGGCTTGATAAGTTGGATTAAAGGTCCTCTATGTCAAGGGGTTAAAAGCCTTTACCACGATGTTTTGCCGCGCTTCTTACTATGTCTCCTTTTGCACATCATTGCTTTATTTACGCATGCATTACGAAGTTCTATATAGTTATCTTTATCTTTGTAGGCATTATAATGAAAAGCGCATGGGCTTATTATGTTGGACTAAAAGGTTCTCCATTTAGGGGAAGAAAACCCTAAAATGCTACTTTTACCATGATATTTGCCGCGTCTTTCATCTATTGATTGCATCATCTATCTTTGTCTTGGCTCGATCTATTATCATTTGTGTACCCATGTTATGATAGCATTTGGGCATTATTTCTCATGGTGTACAGGATGGAAACCCGGACATAAATTTCATAGCCGATTCTGAATGGACGGTAATATGATCTGTACTTGGGATACAATTCCACGTACCACTTGGAAAAATGCCCACGAGTGTGTTTGTGTCAATATTAGTTATCTTCTTTTACATCACATCACAGCATGTTTGCTTTAATGCTTATTGCCTCCTTAATTGTCTTTTTTGCATTATGTACCTAGTTGACTCTCTTATTTACACATGAATATATAATGGCTATTTGTTTATGTTTCCGCATGTATGAGTATGATATGTTTATGAAATTACATGTTCACCATCATTTGATTCGCTTTTATGTGTGCTTGTATGATTATTATGCGCTTGGGATTTCATGAATACAATATGCTTATGAAGTTGTATGTTTGTCGCTACTTTGATTCACTTTCGAGCATGCAGACTTAGATGTAAGATATATGCAAATTTAGGTGTAAGTTTTATTTTCGTGCATATGAACTTAGAAGCATAATACTCTTGGAAATATGTGTTACTTAGGCTTGATTAAATTATTGCACAAATCCTTTCATTAAAAGTGACATAAGTAAGGGACCATTCTGAACCCAACGGTTTGAGGTCTTCCCTTGCGAGGGGTGAGTGCGGCCTTAAATCTTATTTTCCCGGTTCACATCGAGTGGCGACTCCATTATTCTCCGGTTTAGTCCCCCGCGGGCTTCTCCGTACTCCCAACCGGGCCGCGATACTGGAACAACATGCGTCGCCCAGTTTCTGTGTCCTAAAGTTTGGCGACTCCACTGGGGATAGAGAATCATCCCCGAAATAATGTCTTGTAATGTTTGGATTTATGCTTTAATTTACCGTGTCTACCATGGGTTGAAAGGGGTATAATCAATGGCACTTTTAAGGCTGGGTAATGGTTTAGTGTCTTCCTTCATTCACTACCTTTCTATAAGGAAAAGCTGTGAAGGCTAGATAATCATTTACTTATAGCCTATTGTGATGGACTAATTTGGAGGACTCGTTGTTTATTACTGTCACCAAGCGATAAAAGCCTAAGAGGCTAGGGTACTTAAGAGAGCCTCGCTCCACCCTCCCTCTGGGGAATCTACAACGGGAAATCCATCTGACAGTCAGTAACACACCATAACTCGCTGGCACGTACTATAAGGTATAAAAAAGGTGTGCTCACTTGGTCGTTCGAACCCTTGAGTGGGGAGACCTAGTTGTGGGCAATCATTCGCCAACGAGAGTCTTTGTCTATACTCCCGCAAACCCACACGTAGACCGGGGTTGTATGGCCTATAGCATCTATTTCCTTGTGCTTGTGGACCATCCTCATTTGGATGCAGTTGAACTTCTTGTCAGAAACGCGAACTTGTTGTGCCATTTAAACTGGGACGAGTTCGTATCCTATGACAATTGGGCCAAAAGCTTCTAAAATGTTGATGGGCCACTCTGTAGAAATTACTTATGTATTCTTGTGTTTTGGAACATTGTCGTTTGGATCCATTCGGACCTTTTGTCATGAGGTATGGGCTTGTTGGGCCATTTAAACTGGGACAAGAACATATCTTATGGTGATTGGGCCAAAAGCTTCTAAAACGCCAATGGGCCATTATATGCTTGTGTTTGGGAACATTGTCATTTGGATACATTCAGACCTTTTATAATGGGATATGGGCTTGTTGGGCCATTGAAACTGGGACAAGAACGTATCTTATGGTGATCGGGCCAAAAGCTTCCAAAACGCCAATGGGCCATTATATGTTTGTGTTTAGGTACATTATCATTTGGATACGGTTGGACTTCTTGCCATGAGATGTGAACTTGTTGGGCCATTTAAACTGGGACGAGTTCACTCATATGACAGTTAGCCCAAAAGCTTCTAAAATGTTGATGGGCCGATTTGTGTGAAAATTTTAATAAGTTGATTCATTGTATCGCATGCATCTCATTCATCTCATGCATACATATACGCTGTTAACACCCTCTATGTCTCTAAAAAGACATCATAGATTCCCGTTGGGTTAGGGAAGATGGAAGACTCACTAAAAGACCGGTAAGAGATATGAGTGCATCCGATAATGAGGTATCCCGAATAGATCAGTTGGAAAATGGTCTCGCCAAAATTACTGAACAGTTGCAAGCGTTGACTACTGCTGCGGCTAGTATGGCTGTACCCCGTGCTAGTGGGAGTTCTGAGAATGTGATCCGCGAGGAGCCTCCGAATGGGTTGGGGGAAGATATCTCTGCTTTTGATGACGACATGGCAGAGTATGTAACATGCAGAGTGATTGAGTCTCATGCAGAATTTCAGAAGCTTCGGGATTAGGTTGAAACAGTTACCCAGAAAATGAGGGGTAAACATGAAGAGTTGTTAGATTATGAGGCAATGACCTATGAAAAACAGTTTCCTGCTCAGTTCAAGATGCCGGATATGGCTAAGTTCAACGGGAATGGGGATCCGAGGGTTCATCTCCGTCAGTATGTATCAGTTATGAGTTCCGTGTGTTTGACAAAATGACAGGTGCAGAAGATGTTTGGAACGTCACTCGAGGAGGCACCGGTGGTATGGTATCACAGCCTTGAGAAGAAAGTAAGGGAAGATTGGAGGGAATTGGTTGATGCATTCCTGAAACAGTATGTCTCGGACTTGGAGATAGATCTTGTTGGTTTCTAGTTAGGTCCCAAGATCATGAAATCAAGCAATGAAAACGAATGAATACATCAAAGGAATAAGGCGGAAACATTACTCACATTGATCGGTTTTGGATGCGAAGAACAAAATCCATTTCTTTCTCCTTGTTAAAGCTCGACAATGAGCTCCTTGAGCTGCTGTGGTGCTCGGTTTTGGTCTGTTTTGGCTCCTCCAAAATCGGCCATGAGAGACCTGCATTGAAGCTCCAAAAATGGATTCCAAGCTCATAAATTTGTTTCCCTATCACCTATGTATAACCCAAGGTGTGTGCTAGCACTTCTTCATCTTCTTTGCTTCTCACAAATTCGGTCTAACCAGAAAAATTAGAGAAGAAATCGGCTCCAAGCGTGAAGGAGAAGAGAAGGAAAGAGAGGAGGGAAAAAATGGTTTACTGGAAACCATATTAGAGAGAGAGAGAAAAGGAAATGAATCTTTATATATATTTATTTATTTTATTTTCCAAAAACAAAACAAATAAATAAAAGCATTTATCATTTACCAAAAGTCAAAAAAGCAAAAGCCCATTAATGCATTTTCAACAACCACTTCACTATTCACATCAATCAATCAATCAAGTGACAAGTTGTCACATCACTCAAAGTGACTAATGATTTGATGCGACTAAAGATTTGGCGCTCGATTTGACTTGCATGCCGCACTCGAATTCGAAATGCGAATGCACTCGCAAATAATCCCGGGCTCGGGTTCGCTAATTCCAAATTAACGAATTTTCTGTCGCGTCGTAATTAAATGATTACGCTTAGCGAAATCACTATTCACGTCGCTAACGAATTAATTCTAAATTAATTCGTTCGCCCGAATTAAAATCTAATTTTAATTCTGCGTCGAAATCCAATTTCGCATAATATATCGAATATATTATTTTATTGATTAATTCCAAATTAATCGTTCTCTCTCTTTAATTAATATTTTATCCCAGATAAAATATCTCTGTAATTAATCCCAGATTAATTTTCTCTCTCATCAAATTAATCCCAGATTAATTATAGTGTGAGTCATACATCATCGGTAAATCTTCAGGAAGCGACCCATGAGATCCCCGAATATGTTGGCAGTAAATACGGTCGTCGGACTATCCGAACACGTAAATACCTCGTACTACGTTTGTACCGATTTACAAGACAAGGTTGGCTTCTAGCAAAGCGCCATGCCTACCCAATTCTCCAGATATATCCTTATAGGAATATGTGATCTATATCAAGCGTAGTATACTGTAGTATTGCGTATTTCTGTCCAGTATCGGATGTTCACGTGCTAGGCATAGGGCTGGAATTGTGTCTGCCCCGTATCCTACGTGACCATCATCTCCATATGACTGGAGTGACACTTTCGTCTTGACATCACACCCAACACACTATGATTCTCAATATACACAGAACCGGTTAAAGCCCTGGATGACCTCAACTAAAGTATATTGATTGTCGTATGTATTAGCGGTGCAAGTCTCAGTTTAAGACCAAATACACCTACCCTGATTGCAGACTCACATAGACACATAGTCATACTACCAATGGGATTCCACAGGGGTCTATCCAGAGCGAAGCTGTTTCCCATACCATCGGTAAAACACAACCTCCTATTACACTTGCATGAGTATCATATACCCAAATATATGAGAACTATGCTATTGTGCCATCTTTACGTGCACAAGTGTAATACTAGTCTTTTACGTATTTATCGATGTCCAATCTCAATAATACTCTCACTAGGGATATTTAATGATTTATCCTTCGTGGACTGATACTGTCTCATATCATTCTCCGTCCAGGAACAAATCATAGGGACCTCTCATCATTTATACATCTAGGTGATCTAATCATAAATGATAAGAGTGCAATCTCATTTGTCACATAGTTAATTTGTACAACAACACCATGATATGTACAAATAGTGACGCTATGGGTCATAATTGTCCAACAGATCTGTCACTCCGTGATCTGGAAAACACCAGGCAGAAACCAGAAGAGTGTTTCAAGTAGTATGTGGACCGTTGGAGAAGACAGCTCTTAAAGATGCAGACCAGACCCTCAGGGAAGGACCAGATAAAAATGATCATCAATGGCATCAAGCCCTCCATCTATGGGAAGCTAAGGAGGATGACCTCCATGATTACTGATTTTCGACAGTTGAGGGAAACTGTCATGGATATTGAGGAAAGAGGCCGAGAATAGAAAATTCTATGGTCTGAATAGGAGGCCTGTTGGGGGGACATCGGGAACAAAGCCCGTTTCTGCTGAGATTGCCGTTATCCGAAACCGGAGATTCTCCAACTTGGGTAGACCCTTGTCCAAGGTATGGAGAAATTGAAGAGACAAGGATTTCTGAAAGCCCTAGAAACCAAACCACTCCCAAACCCTCCACCACCACATCTCAACCTAAACCAATATTGCCAATTCAACCAACAGAAAGGCCATGATACCGACAATTGTGCCAGACTCCGCCATGAAATCCAAGACCTTATAGACTCCAAAAAGATACCCGACCCCGAAACAAAATGCCCCAACACACACCAGAACCTTTTACCAAATTACCACTTTGTCCCACCACCAACCTATATGATAAACTCTGGCCTACCCGAGAACCTTGTCCTCAAATCCTTTGACCTCCAAGTCGTTTGCCTTGGGATTTGGGATAGTAACATCGAAGATGAAACAGAACAGAGGAAGAGTTTCTTGTCAGACTTCTCTAGTAGTGATGAAGAAGAAGTGAGGGTTATGACACGCAGCAGGTGTTTCTACAATGATACGACTGAAAAGGGTAAAGAAGTGTTGGCTGAAGGAAGGGAAATGGCAGAAAATGGGGATAATTCTAAGGGAGATACAGTGCTGCTCCAGTTGAAAAAGACCCGGGCACAGGTCAGCATCTGGGAATTATTGTGTTCATCACAGGAGCACATACAGGCTATGGTGGGAAGCCTTGAGCAAAATAGTAGTACCGGAGGATGCTAATCCGGTAATGTTTGTGGGATCAGTACATAAGGAAATTTTGCAGGCAATTAGTTTTTCTGAGGAAGAACTCCCGGCTGAAGGGAGAAACCATAATAGACCTTTGTTCATCAAGGCCGAGGTAAAAGGCAAGAGAACATCATGTGTGATGGTGGATGACGGCTCGTCCATTAATGTGTGCCCGTTGAAATTTTTGGCAAAGCTGGGTATGAAAGCAACGGATTTGGACCCCTCTAGTATGACCATCAAAGCTTTTGATGATAGCAAACGAGGAGTTTATGGTACTTTTTGGCAGTGGTCAAAGTGGTCCCAATTGAAGACGAAGTTGAGTTCACGGTGTTGGACATTCCGGCTACCTTCGTTTTATTGTTGGGAAGGCCTTGGTTTCACAAACTTGGGGGTGTGCCTTCCACTTTGCATCAGATGATTAATTTCCCGTATGAGGGAGAGATTGTTACCATCCGAGCTCAGATAGATAATTTTCTGGCTGCCTTGGAGATACAGCCTTTCACGAGGTTTCACGTGTCAGTAACTTTTGAGGAATGGGTGGATCATAGGGTGGCTAAGATCATGAAAAAAATGAAGTTTGAGCCGGGTGAAGGTTCAAAATTGCCAGATTTCAGAGGACATACTACTCGGAAGGGTTTGGGATACACATCTGATGAAGAAAGCCGAAAGTTAAGAAGAAAGGTCTGAAGCTTATAGAATGTTTTTTGAAGGCTTCAGGGTAATAATGGGAGCCTGAACTGGTGGAAGTTAATAGGATTGTGGTATCTGGATTTGAGATTTTCCAGGATATGCTGGGTAAGAATCCGATGATGGAAGAAATTGTGAAGAAGGAAGAAGAGAATTGGGAGGAAGAACTGATGAAGTTGGAGAGCCTGACTCTTGAAGAGGATAAAGAGCCTGAGAAGAACCTAAATACAGAGGAAGAAGTGTCTGTAGAAGATGAGGACATTTATCTTCCTGATTTATTTGAGTGTACCCCCGCATTTGTTAGCAATAAAGACAATCATTTCGCTTATTTGCCTTAGTCTATTTCCTCTAACTTGCATGACTTGAGTATATTTGATATCAGCTCCACCAAAACAAATGCATTTAACCTTGGTACACCTGAGAGTCCTAAGGAAATTCTGATTGCAAGTGAAGTTACCGCTGAAGAGCGGGAGAAATTAGAAGAAGTCTTAGTCAGATATGCCAAAGTGTTTACTTGATCCTATGAGGACATGCCTGGGGTAGACAGAAACATTATCCAGCACACAATACCAACTTATCCGAATATGAGGCCGGTGAAACAGAAACTCCGACGGATAAGACCAGAATGGGTTGAGAAAGTCAGAGTGGAAGTTAAGAAACAGATAGATGTGGGGTTCTTGGAAGTAGTGAAGTATCCTGAGTGGTTGGCTAATATTATGCCAGTACCGAAGAAAGATGGGAAGGTCAGAATGTGTGTGGACTACAGAGATCTTAACAAGGCTTGCCTGAAAGATGATTTTCCTCTACCGTATATAGACGTACTGGTTGATAGTGCGACTTTATCTGCTATGTATTCATTTGTAGATGGATTTTCAGGTTACAATCAGATTCTTATGGCTGAGGAAGACAAACACAAGACTGCCTTCGTTACCGAGTGGGGTACTTATTGTTATAAGGTGATGCCATTTGGGCTCAAGAATGCTGGAGCTACTTATCAGTGGATGGCCACTACACTATTCCACGACTTGATGCACAAGAGATTGAAGTGTATGTGGATGACATGATGGTGAAATCAGAGACGAGAGTTGGGCATATTGAAGCACTGGAATGGTTCCTTCAGAGAGTTGACAAATACAACCTGCGGTTAAATCCCAAGAAATGTGTGTTTGGGGTGACATCAGGAAAATTGATGGGACATATAGTGGGAATGGGAGGAATAGAGGTAGACTCTAAAAAGATCAAAGCAATCCCAGAAATGCCAGCACCGAAGACTGAGAAGGAAGTCAAAGCATTCCTGGGGAAGATTCAGTACATCAGTCGGTTCATCGCCAAGTTGACGTCAGTATGTGAGCCTATCTTCAAACTGTTGAGAAAAGATGAGCCAGTAAAATGGAATGAGCAATGTCAAGTAGCCTTCGACAAGATCAGAGAGTACTTGGTAAAGCCTCCTATATTGAAACCTATGAGACCGGGCAGACCTTTGATATTGTACTTGGCCATAGAATTAGAAACACCGGGGGCAATGATGGTACAGGAAGATGAGACATGGGTAGAACATGCAGTCTATTATCTGAGTAAGAAGATTCTCCCGTATGAGGCTCGTTATCAAGAAGTATAGAAGATCTGTCTCACAGTGGTATGGGCTTCCAGAAAATTACGACATTATTTTCAGTCTTACAAGATCCAGGTAGTGGCAAAGGAGAATCCTCTGAAATATCTGCATTCAGTGCCTTCGCTAGTGGGGAAATTAGACAGATGGTTAGTATTGCTAACAGAGTTTGACATTGAGTATCTCACCACCAAAATGGTCAAAGGGCGAGCAGTAGCAGAGTTTCTGGCATTGCAACCTGTTGAAGGGGATCAGTATAAGTCTGAATTTCCAGATGAAGAGATCCAAGCAATAACAGTTCAGAGATGGAAAATGTATTTTGACGGAGCAGTGAATTACAAGGGAGCCGGAATTGGGATTGTGATAGTGACCCCCGAAGGAGAGACCTTGCCTTTTGCCAAAAGGTTGACATTCAGAGTAACTAACAACATGGCCGAGTATGAAGCATGTTCTTTTGGTTTGACTGCATTGATAGCCTTGAAGGTCGAGAGTGTGGAAGTCTATGGAGATTCTATGTTGGTAGTCCAGTAGATGCAAGGATAATAGGAATTGAAAGAAGAACGGTTGAAACCTTACCTTTTTTACCTCAGAAAGTTGGCACAGGTCATCCCCGATTGTAAGTTTCAACACTTGCCAAGAGAAGAGAATCAGATGGCAGATGCATTGGCTACACTTGCAGCGACTTGGGAAAATCCAAAAAAGTTAGTGATGAGACCATTGATATTGACAACAGCAAGAATACCTGTTTATGAGATAGAGAGAATTCTTGAAATAGAGGTTGATGACGGTAAACCTTGGTATTATGACATTCAGAGGTATCTGGAACATGGGGAACTCCTAGAGAGAGCAGACAGAAAAGACATAATAGCCATTCAGAGGTTAGCTTCCCAGTATGTGATTTTGAAAGGGGAACTATACAAGAGGCAAGCAAACGGTATTCAGTTGAAGTGTGTGAGAAAAGAAGTGGCTCAGCAGGTAATGGAAGAAGTACACGCCGGGGTATGTGGTCCGCACATGAACGGGTTGAATCTGTCCCGCAAGATAGTGAGACAAGGTTTTTACTGGTCAACCATGGAGACCGAATGCGTGAAGATGGTAAAGCATTGTCATGATTGTCAAGCACACTGTAATTTGAATCATTTGCCACACAGAGTTGCATGGGTTGTCAGATCCGTGGCCTTTCTCAGCATGGGGAATTGATATGATCGGAGAGATTCGACCGAATGCATCAAATGGGCATCGCTTCATAGTAGTGGCAGTAGATTATTTCTCAAAGTGGGTGGAAGCCGAGTCATTCCGCAATGTTACAGTGAAACATATGGCAAAGTTTATAGCTCGGAATCTCATTTGTCGGTATGGTATGCCGCACCATGTGGTTACAGATAACAGAGTTCAGTTCCAGGGGGAAACAAAGGCAATGCTACAGAAATATGGGATAGGCCATCACAAGTCATCACCGTATAGGCCGTAGAAAAATGGGGCAGTTGAGGCATCCAACAAGACAATAAAGATGATTTTAGCCAAGATGACAGAAAACTGCAGAGATTGGGCCGACAAACTACAGTATGCTTTAGGGGGTACAGAACATCAGTGAGAACAGCAACAGGGGCCACACCTTACTCTCTAGTCTACGGAATGGAAGCAGTATTGCCAGTGGAAGTGGAAATACAGTCTATGAGGGTATTAGTAGAGGCAAAGTTACCAGAACGAGAATGGGCCGCACAGAGGTTTGATCAGTTAGCACTGCTGGATGAAAAGAGAACGAAGGCTTTGTATCATATACAGTTGTATCAGAAGAGACTAGCTCGAGCATTCAACAAGAAAGTACGTCCCACCAAGATCAGAAAGGGTGATTTGGTACTTAAGCAGTCGAGGCCGTCAACGACAGATCTGAGAGGAAAGTTCAGACCTAACTGGGAAGGACCTTACATCGTGCAGAAAGTAATGGGAAATTGAGCAGTGAGACTGTCAGACTTGGAAGGAAATGAGTTCACCGAGCCGATCAACGTAGACATATTGAAGCAGTATTTTGCCTAAAGGAGAGAATATTGAGTAGTCATCAGGAAGATTGACAGAAGACCTAACCCAACGGAATAAGAAAATCATTTGTGCATGCATACACGTAACATACCTTGCATTCTCTTCGTGTTTGTTTTGTTTTATGCTCCCAGGTTCGAAGAAGAAAAGAGGAAGCGACAGAGATGAGCCAATCAAAAGCAACGTCAGTGCAGTTTCAATTTTGGGGATGAGTCCAATGGGGCGAGGCCCACATCAGCAGTTTCGGGGATTCGTCCCAAGGTTGTAACCCATGTCATCAGTAGTTTTGGGGATGCGTCTCAGGGTTGTAACCCATATCATCAGCAGTTTCAGGTATGCGTCCCTGGGTCGTGACCCACATTGGTAATGTTATCGGGATACGTCCCAGGGTCGAGGCCCCCATTGTCGGGTGCAGTTATCGGGATGCGTCCCAGGGTCGTTGGCCCCCTGCATCGTTAGTTTTGGGATGCGTCCCAGGGTCGAGGCCCATATTTTGTCAATGGTATTGGGATGTGTCCTAGGGTCGAGGCCCCCGTTATCGGTTGCAGCTATTGGGATGCGTCCCAAGATCGAAGTCCACTGCAGCATCAACTCAGTTCGAGGCAGCAGGCAAGTCAGGAGGCAGCTGGCGAGCCAGGTAAGTGAAAATGCATTGCATAACTTTGATAGGATTGTTCAAAGTCACACACTGCACAAGTCCCATCAAAGTGGGGGTGACTGTAGGCACTGCATTTTTGCATGTGTGTCCATATGATGAGTCTCATTTGGAGACACTACCTTTTTAGTCGAAGAAGTTGCGGGAAACGGTCGTCGGAAGGGAATCGATATTTCGTTAAATTTTATCCGCTTATTTAGCTCCAAGTTCACTCGTTGGACCTCCGTTTCAAATCACCTTTGGCCTAAAAAACCCGCAAATCATTTAACCTTGGCCCAAACCCACTCACCAAGCCAACACAACACCTAACCCACCAAGACAAGCCCACACGCCCACCACATTGGCCCACACGCCCAAGGCCCTTAAAATACAACCAAATTAATTAAATCATAGACCAAATTAAATAAAATATTAATTAAATCATATACCAATTAAATAAAACATTAAATAAAATCATGCCTAATTGAAATCAATCAACAAATTATATTCCCAATCAAGAATATTTTTATTCCTAACTTAACAAATATCATGCCTAAACAATACAAATTAAATATACTAACTTCCTAATTTGAGCTAATTTTGTCCCCCCTCAATCTTTGGTTTCCCTTGTTTGAAACTAAATCATATCCTAATTAAATGCACAAATCCCTTCCTTGTCAAGCAAGGACTCACCCATCCCATTTGGCTATAAAAGAAACACATTGCCAAGACACATCCTCTCCTCTCACTCTCACTCTCACATTCACGCATACAGTAAGAAAAAAAAGAAAAGAATTTTCTCTCCTCCTCCACCCTTGCTTTACCGAAACTTATAGCCTTTAAACACCATACAACCCCAAAAATCACACCCCCTAAACACCATACAACCACCGAAAAATCACAGCCCCTAAACACCTCAGATTACCGAAAATATACCATTAAAATAGTGAGCAGAAACCGCACAAACAGCAGCCATATGCACGCACAAACAGCAGCCATATACACGCATAAACAGCAGCTAAAAAACGTATGAACCAGAAAAGTTGCGGAGCTTTCACCCTTCCGATCACCGTGAAACGCGAGTCCGAGAGTCGACGAAAAAGGTTAGACCTGAGGGTATTTTTCACATCCATTTTCAGTTGTATTTTTATTATTTATTGATTTTCGTTTGCATGATTATTGTGGAGTGATGCATGTTGCGGCCCTTGAATAGATAGAAAATGCATGAATTGTAAAATGATGTATGTTGTGGCCCTTGAATAAAATGAAAAATGTGTCGCCTCTCATGGTATATAGGATGGAAAACCGGACATAAATTTCATAGCCAATTCCGAATGGACGGTAGTATGATCTATACTCGGGATACAACTCCACGTACCACTGAGTAAACGGCGCATATTCCATTTTATGTTGTTTTGATTTGTTTATTATTCGCTACTTGATTTCCGCATGTTATTTGTTTATGTAATGATGAGATAAAGCGCATGGGCTTAGTAAGTATGATTAAAGGTCCTCTAAGTTAAGAGGTTAAAAGCCTTTACCACGATGCTTTGCCGCGCCGGATAATGTATATTCGATTGGATGTGAGATATGTTCAATCGGATACACGAAGTCCGATATCATTGTCTTTACTTTTTATATATGTATTGCGTTGTTTGCGCATGGGCTTAGTAAGTAGGATTAAAGGTCCTCTAAGTTAAGAGGTTAAAAGCCTTTACCACGATGTTTTGCCACTCCGGATAATGTATATTCGATTGGATGTGAGATATGTTCAATCGGATACACAAAGTCCGATATCATTGTCTTTACTTTGTTATATATGTATTGAGTTGTTTGCGCATGGGCTTAGTAAGTGGGATAAAAGGTCCTCTAAGTCAAGGGGTTAAAAGCCTTTACCACGATGCATTGCCGCGCCGGATAATGTGTATTCGATTGGATGTGAGATATGTTCAATCAGATACATGAAGTCCAATACCGTGGTCTTTAATTTGTATATGCATTGTGTTATTTGCGCATGGGCTTGATAAGTTGGATTAAAGGTCTTCTATGTCAAGGGGTTAAAAGCCTTTACCACGATGTTTTGTCGCGCTTCTTACTATGTCAATTATCCTTTTGCACATCATTGCTTTATTTACGCATGCATTACGAATTTCCATATTGTTATCTTTATCTTTGTACGCATTGTAATGAAAGGCGCATGGGCTTATTATGTTGGACTAAAAGGTTCTCCATTTGGGGGAAGAAAAGCCTAAAAGGCTACCTTTACCACGATATTTGCCGCGTCTTTTATCTATTGATTGCATAATCTATCTTTGTCTTGGCTCGATCTATTATCATTTGTGTACTGACCGGCGTAAACACACACGTATAACGCAAGCGCACGTATCGTTCAAGTAGTATAAAAATATCGATCCCACGAGGACTTAATTCCTACTATTGTTATTAATTATTGAATCTATTTATTTACAGATATCTAATTAAATGAAGAAGAGAATGATTGTTTGATTGGTTAAAAGTGGTTTTACAAAATAAATAAATAAATAAAAAGACAAAAGAAAATACTAAGGAAAATAACAAAAGACACAAAGATCTAGGGTCGTGAATCATTCTAATATCATTTAAAAGATGAAGTGGTTATTTTATGTTTGTGTAATAAATCAGTTTACTAACCTGGAACACTAAATTATGCAAAAGCCTCTGTCGATGGTCAGACGCAAATACCCAGTTTAACCCAATTGAACCATATGTCTATGTCAACCAAATTATCTGGATTCATTAAGTTTAAGTTCCAATTATGGCTACCCCCGCCCGACAGGTATATTCCTATCCTGTAAGGAAATCTATTAAAGGGTTATCTATCCTCAAGGAAGATCGTGGGCTATTAAGTCTAAGGCTGAAACCTAAAATCCCTATGTCTAGTTCATTTTAGATTTACCACATCAATCTTATTGGTGATCAGACAACAAGAAGCATTAAGCTTAAGACTTAATAAATAAACCTTTAAATTACCCAAACTATAAAATAATCCCTTATAAACGGTGATATTAAAAATCATCACAACCCCAGATAACTAACACATAATTAGGGCTAGTAAAGACATAAAAGTAAAAGACATAAAGTAAAAGCTGAAAAGTAAATTACAATAAAATGCTAAGGTAAAAGGAATTACTTTTACTACTACTAATTTAGATATCTCCCATAAAATAATATATAAACTTGTGATAATAATACCAACCGACATATAGGCGGTATCCTGATTAAGTCAAATTAAGTCCAACCAGCCATAAAGGCGGAACCAAAATTAAATTGCCAACCGACCAATCTGGCGGTATCCTTTATTAGTCAGGTTTAAACCAGATTAAAATGAATTACCAACCGACCAATCTGGCGGTATCCTTTTTAAGTCAATATTTTAAATAGTGAATATATTATTTTTAAGGGAGATTAATCTAAATAGTAACAGTAAAAGAATTACCTTTCACCCTAGCTGGAGAAGTTACCTCCTCATGGTAAATAGTAAAAACTGTAAAAAGTAAAAAGTAAAAATTAAATTACTATTATTACAAAAAGTAATTAAAATTATTTACAAAACTAAAAACTAAAAATAAAAAAAACTAAAAACTAAAAAGAATTAGAGAGAGAAGCTCTCTCTTTAGAAGGAATTGAAGAGAGAGGAAGGTGCACTGAATTCTGAAATCTCGAGCTCAATTTATAGAAAAATTTGGTTCCAGCGTCGCGACGCCAAGTCCTCAGCGTCGCGACGCCGGATTTGTCGACGTGGCACGCTCTGGTTCGCTGGTTTGAAGATTCTGGATAAGATGATAAGATGACACGTGGCAGAGTGGTTGGGCTTCAATTATTGTGACACGTGGCGGCTTCTGATTGGTCGCTGAGATTCTTATCCGCCACGTGTCAGATAAGGATATGATACTCAATTATTGATGCTGACGTGGCGACGACGTGGTGACACGTGGGAAAGAGACTGTCGGCACCATAGAATTACGACACGTGGCGACACGTGTCACGCTGTGATTGGCTGATGCTGACGTGGCAAGTTGACTTGGTTGACCTTGTGACGTGGCGGATGACGTGGCGTGACACATGGCGAAGTTGACTTTTTGACCGATTACATGGCTGATGACGAGGCGACGACGTGGCGATGATGACTGTCGGCACCGTAGGATGCTGACACGTGGCACGGCGCACGTTTGCAGGTCGGCTATGATGGTGACACGTGGCACGGCGCACGTTAGCACTGTTCGGCGTATTTTAGACGTCGCGACGCGCAAGAGACCAAAATATCCCTGTTGACGCATTTTTGTCCGTTTTTTTGCCCCAAATTGCCTCCAATGCTTTCCAAACTTTATTTTATCTACAAAATAACACAAAACATATCAAAACGTTCACAAATCTCAAGAAACTATACAAAATATTAGGTCAAATGAGTGGGAAATAGTGATATAAATACCACTCATCACACCCCCAAACCTAACATTTTGCTAGTCCTCGAGCAAAACATAGAGTAAAATAACATAAATAAATTAACTAAGCCACTTTCGTAGGGATCACGGTTGCATTTAGCGTATGCAACAAGCCTTTAAACCCCTAGGTGTCCCTAGTGGACGAGTTGTAGTCTCGTGAGGGCTTTACAGCAATGATACCCACAAACATTTTATAAAAGTAAAAAGTTAGTTAAAACTAATGCACACAAAAGCAAAAAGACAAGCGAAAAGAGAATAAAGATGTTAGTGACTAATCAGGTGAAACTTCTACTCCAAGTTACTAGTTGTTTTGTTTTATTCTAAATTACTGAATAAGTAAATTCTCCGATTATTTTTACCATTCTTCATATACACAGCCAACAAAATATTAATCAACTCATTTTTGCCCACAACAGTCATAAGTGCAGTTGATAAGAGAGTAATATTTTTGTCCTAAAGTTCTATCAGATTTCACACCTTTTTTATAGCAATGGAATAATTTTTCTCATTTTCTGATTTTTTCTTTGATTTTTCTCTTTTATTTTTTATTTATATACAATATCTTCCATCTATGTAGCGAGTGTTGGGTCGGTGGCTCCCAAACCAGTTGGCTTTAGGGCACCAGGTGTTAAGACACCCCTACGGACTTAATTACCAGACTTCAGATATATATATTTTTGCAGCATCTTCGATCCATGTAACGAGCTTTGGGCCAGTGACTCCCAAACCAGTTGGTTTTAGGGCACTAGGTGTTAAAACACCCTTACAGACTTAATAACCCGATCTTGATACTTTATTTTTGTAAATCAGAATTTTTTTTTTTTTTTTTTTTTACTCCATTGCCTTTTGAGATGCTTCCTCCAATTAAACTAGAGCACTGAATATTACAAACTTTTCAATTTTAGCTCATGTCCGTATGTTACTATATATGTTGATAATATCTATCAATTGAGCATATGAAGATCCATTTTAGTCCGTTTTAAGGAGAATTCACAAATTAAATAATTTAAAAGGAATAAACAAAAATTAACTTGTTTCGAAATAGGTTTGAGATACGTCTCAGGAGTGGAAACTCCTTACTCGGCTATCTCTTACCAATTTCACTTTTTAGTCAAATTAAAACACACAAACAAAAAAAAAAATTTGTAATTTTTGAAAATTTTTCAATTTTTTTTTATTTTTCGAAAATTTTGAACTAAAAAAAAAACAACATACAAACTAAAAACAAGGTACTAATCAACTAATTTCCTCCCCCAACCTAAATGAGACATTGTCCCCAATGTCTTAAACAGTAAAGGAGAGTTAAGAAGGTCGTACCTGGTTAGCTGAAATCTACAGGAAATTAAAGGTTAAGATCCAGATTAATTCGACGCCTCTTACCACGATCGTCCTCGGACCAATTTATCTTTGAAAGGATAGGGTCAACTTGTGGTTCATAGGCTATGAGTTGGTCTATTAGATCCGGAGCATTTCTGGCAGTGAAGAGGAGTTCTTTCATAGGTTTCGACACGAACCCATTTCTCCGAGCATCATCAAGAAACACACAAAGAAAATCATAAAATCCATCAACGTTGAGCAGTCCAAGCGGTTTCTGGTGTATATTCAGGTTCGCCCAAGATAGAACTATAAAAATTTCCTCCAATGTGCCCAAGCCACCTGGCAAAGCAATAAAAGCATCAGCACGATTAATCATTTCTACCAATCGTTCAGACATACCTGGCACGATCAGTTCCTCTCCGTTTGATGATCCAATAAGATTTGCCTCTGCCAAGGGTTTTGGGATGATTCCCAAAACATGACTGCCTCCTTCCTGTACAGCCTTTGAAACGATCCCCATAAGTCCGAGATTGCCTCCGCCATATATTAAGTGCATATTCCTTGCTGCTAAGACTCGACCCAATTCCTGTGCTGCCTCTATGTATTGTGGCTTAGTACCAACACTACTACCACAAAACACGCAGATGTTTTCAACTCGTCTTCTTGAAGTGGCTTCCATTTTTTTTTTATGTATTTCTTTTTCAAATCAGGATGCCTTCAAAAGTGTAATGACGGGCTGAATTTATAGTACCTGAAAAAGGGTGAGTAATAATAGCACTAATATCTTCCAGAGGACGATTGTTAGCTAAACAACAAAAGAAATCGTGAAAGGTCAAAAAGTCTGGATCCTGTCTACGAAAATAAAGATAATTACAACGGAAAAGCAAATCAAAGCAATAATTAAGGCAACGGAATTGTGTACGCAATACGCCACTCGTTGGTATATAAATCCATTAGGATGCGTCTCAAGATTTCATTCTTTACTCAGCCATCTCTAAAAATTGGTTCTCATCTTTGTGATTGCCAAACACCATTCCTTCTGTTTTAAAATGCTTCGTTTGTGCCTTTCCCTATAAAAATAACACACAAAATTAAAAAGTTCACCAAAATATGAAAACAGAAATTACAACAAATTGCATGGGTTGCCTCCCTGCTAGCGCTAAATTTTACGTCTTCAGCCAGACGTGACTGAAATTCATCTGTTAAGGAGGTTTCAATGTCGTTTTGGATGTCCGATTAAAGACAATCCCGTGAGCGTTGCTTTTGAAGGGTCTCTTCCAACGGTAAAGTGGAAAAAAGAGTTTTGTCTCATTCAGTGCTCGTGCCACCTTTTTGATTCTTGTTACTCCAGTGGTTCCTGCAAAGAAAGAAAGAAAATCAGGAGGTCTTATATGGTGCTTGACTTGGAATGGAAGTTCCATTCTGTCAAGCTTCTGGGTGATATCTTTGATTTGTACTCCCCAAAACAGCGATGTTTCTCCTGAATGCTCTGGATCTTATTAAGGTCAGACATTTGCTCCTCCATTGCTCTGCTTCTTTTTCCACCTTTCTTCACAGATGAATTGTAAAATTTTTGTATTCAGCTCTTCATCTGTCATCTGTGAAATACATGCTTCAAAATTGTCAACCAGATGATGCAAAGATGTTTCTGACATTAGGTCTTCATCCTCTGATATGACTGGAATGGATGGTTCAGATAGATCTTCTTCAAACATCATGGTAAACATGCTCCAAGATCTTCATTTTGAGGATTGAAAGTTTGATCCTCCGTTGTTGGTGCAGTTGGTACAAATAGATCAGCTTCATCCTCGTCAGAATCTGAAAATAAAAGTCAAATTGAGACTTTACCGGTTCGGGCTCCTGAACTGATACCTCTGGTTGTTGATACTGCTCAGCCTCCTCCTCTGTTGAAGTGTCTTTGTGGATTTCTGGGTACTTGAAGGCTTCATCAGTGTCATCTGAAACTGGTTCTTGAGGTATGTAGTTCTGGTTTTCTGTTAATTGTCTCATTTGATCTGTCATCCTCTGAATGAATTCTGATTGTCTCTGAATACTTTCAAGTTGCTTCAGGCTTGTTTCAAGCATTGTATCCAACTTTTCGTCTCGTTCTTGGAAAAAATTTTGAGCATATCAATCAATTGTTCTTCCTCTGATGGTTGGTTTTTGTTGAGGATAGTAGTGGTGGTGGATAAGATGGAAAGATGATGGTTCTGTGAAATATGTTGGCTTTTGATAGTTCTGCCACTCTGAAAGGTATATACCTTGATCGCTCGGGGTGGTTACTATCACATCTCCCCATTTCGTTCTGTTGAGCAAATGTAAAATTGCTTGGTTTGGCATTCAGTGATAATTGATAATTGTTGGGCTGGACAACAGGCCTCAGAAAACTGGACTGTTGCTCCCAGATGTGGGGTGTATCTTCTTGTAAAGCTCGTAATCTCAGTCTCCCAATAAAGTTCCATTTTTTTCAATCACCTGAAAATAAAAGAAAGAAATAAAAATTACAAATAAAAATAAAGAAATTAGATACAAGTAAATTAAATAGTTTCAAAATTAACACTCAAGAAATATAAGTCCCCGGCAACGGCGCCAAAAACTTGACCGGCGTAAACACACACGTATAACGCAAGCGCACGTATCGTTCAAGTAGTATAAAAATATCGATCCCACGAGGACTTAATTCCTACTATTGTTATTAATTATTGAATCTATTTATTTACAGATATCTAATTAAATGAAGAAGAGAATGATTGTTTGATTGGTTAAAAGTGGTTTTACAAAAAAATAAATAAATAAAAAAAGACAAAAGAAAATACTAAGGAAAATAACAAAAGACACAAAGATCTAGGGTCGTGAATCATTCTAATATCATTTAAAGATGAAGTGGTTATTTTATGTTTGTGTAATAAATCAGTTTACTAACCTGGAACACTAAATTATGCAAAAGCCTCTGTCGATGGTCAGACGCAAATACCCAGTTTAACCCAATTGAACCATATGTCTATGTCAACCAAATTATCTGGATTCATTAAGTTTAAGTTCCAATTATGGCTCCCCCCGCCCGATAGGTATATTCCTATCCTGTAAGGAAATCTATTAAAGGGTATCTATCCTCAAGGAAGATCGTGGGCTATTAAGTCTAAGGCTGAAACCTAAAATCCCTATGTCTAGTTCATTTTAGATTTACCACATCAATCTTATTGGTGATCAGACAACAAGAAGCATTAAGCTTAAGACTTAATAAATAAACCTTTAAATTACCCAAACTATAAAATAATCCCTTATAAAACTGGTGATATTAAAATCATCACAACCCCAGATAACTAACACATACTAGGGCTAGTAAAAGACATAAAAGTAAAAGACATAAAGTAAAGCTGAAAAAAGTAAATTACAATAAAAGCTAAGGTAAAAGGAATTACTTTTACTACTACTAATTTAGATATCTCCCATAAAATAATATATAAACTTTGTTAATACTACCAACCGACCATATAGGCGGTATCCTGATTAAGTCAAATTAAGTCCAACCAGCCATAAAGGCGGAACCAAAATTAAATGCCAACCGACCAATCTGGCGGTATCCTTTATTAGTCAGGTTTTAAACCAGATTAAAATGAATTACCAACCGACCATCTGGCGGTATCCTTTTTAAGTCAATATTTTAAATAGTGAATATATTATTTTTAAGGGAGATTAATCTAAATAGTAACAGTAAAAGAATTACCTTTCACCCTAGCTGGAGAAGTTACCTCCTCATGGTAAATAGTAAAAACTGTAAAAAGTAAAAAGTAAAAATTAAATTACTATTATTACAAAAAGTAATTAAAATTATTTACAAAACTAAAAACTAAAATAAAAAAAACTAAAAACTAAAGAATTTAGAGAGAGAAGCTCTCTCTTTAGAAGGAATTGAAGAGAGAGGAAGGTGCACTGAATTCTGAAATCTCGAGCTCAATTTATAGAAAATTTGGTTTCCAGCGTCGCGACGCCAGGTCGTCAGCGTCGCGACGCCGGATTTGTCGACGTGGCACGCTCTGGTTCGCTGGTTTGAAGATTCTGGATAAGATGATAAGATGACACGTGGCAGAGTGGTTGGGCTTCAATTATTGTGACACGTGGCGGCTTCTGATTGGTCGCTGAGATTCTTATCCGCCACGTGTCAGATAAGGATATGATACTCAATTATTGATGCTGACGTGGCGCTAACGTGGCGGAAGAGACTGTCGGCACCATAGAATTGCGACACGTGGCGACACGTGTCACGCTGTGACTGTGATGGCTGATGCTGACGTGGCAAGTTGACTTGGTTGACCTGTGACGTGGCGGATGACGTGGCGTGACACATGGCGAAGTTGACTTTTTGACCGATGACATGGCTGATGATGAGGCGACGACGTGGCGACACGTGGCGATGATGACTGTCGGCACCATAGGATGCTGACACGTGGCACGACGCACGTTAGCAGGTCGGCTATGATGGTGACACGTGGCACGGCGCATTTTAGCAAAGTCAAACTTTTCTCAGATTCTGATTTGTGGACCCGGCGCACGTTAGCACTGTTCGGCGTATTTTAGACGTCGCGTCGCGGAAGTCTGGACGTCGCGACGCGCAGAGACCAAAATATCCCTGTTGACGCAGTTTTGTCCGTTTTTTGCCCCAAATTGCCTCCAATGCTTTCCAAACTTTATTTATCTACAAATAACACAAAACATATCAAACGTTCACAATCTCAAGAAACTATACAAAATATTAGGTCAAATGAGTGGGAAATAGTGATATAATACCACTCATCATGTACCCATGTTATGATAGCATTTGGGCATTATTTCTCATGGTATATAGGATGGAAACTCGGACATAAATTTCATAGCCGATTCCGAATGGACGGTAGTATGATCTGTACTCGGGATACAATTCCATGTACCACTTGGAAAAATGCCCACGTGTGTGTTTGTGTCAATATTAGTTATCTTCTTTTGCATCACATCATAGCATGTTTGCTTTAATGCTTAATTGCCTCCTTATTGTCTTTTTTACATATGTACCTAGTTGACTCTCTTATTTACGCATGAATATCTAATGGCTCTTTGTTTATGTTTCCGCATGTATGAGTATGGTATGTTTATGAAATTACATGTTCACCATCATTTGATTCGCTTTTATGTGCGCTTGTGTGATTATTGTGCGCTTGTGCTTTCATGAGTACAATATGCTTATGAAGTTGTATGTTTGTCGCTACTTTGATTCACTTTCGAGCATGCAGACTTAGATGTAAGATATATGCAAATTTAAGTGTAAGTTTTATTTTCGTGCATATGAACTTAGAAGCATAATACTCTTGGAAATATGTGTTACTTAGGCTTGATTAAATTATTGCACAAATCCTTTCATTACAAGTGACATAAGTAAGGGACCATTCTGAACCCAACGATTTGAGGTCTTCCCTTGCGAGGGGTGAGTGTGGCCTTAAATCTCATTTTCCCGATTCACACCGGGTGGCGACTCTATTATTCTCTGGTTTAGTCCCCCGTGGGCTACTCTGTACTCCCAATCGGGTCGTGAGCCCGAAACAACTTGCGTCGCCCAGTTTCTGTGTCCTACAGCGGGTGCAGTTGTCAATTTCGTGGCCTCTCCTCTGATGGAAGTGGCAATACCGGCTTAGGTCAAGGTTGGGTGGTATAGGATGTGGAAGTGGTTTAGGCTCTAAGGGTTCTAGGAGTCCTTGTGCCTTCAGCTTCTCAAGCACCTTAGATAAAGGCTTCCTCAGGCTAGAGAAATGTCGGTTCCTGATTACAGGCAACCTCGGTAGTGGCAGGTTTAGTCTCAGAATGCCCCCCAAAAGTCCTTCTATTCTGGCCATAGAACTTTCTGTTCTCAACTTCTTCCTCCTCAATATCCATAACAGTCTCCCTCAACTGTCGAAAATCAGCAATCATCGAAGTTATCCTCCTCGGCTTACCATAAATAGAGGGCTTGGTGCCCTTGATGATCATTTTGATCTGGTCATTCTCCGAAGGCCGAGTCTTCATCTTCAGGAGCTGGCTCCTCCAGCGATCTACATACTATTTGAAACTTTCCTCCGGTTTCTGCTTGGTATTCTCCAAGTCACGAAGCGACAAATCGATCGCCAAATCTGTGACATACTATTTTAGAAAGGCATATGCTAATGCCCTCCAATCATCATTGACCTTTCTCTCCAGGCCATGATACCACACTACGGGTGCCCCTTCAAGCGATATCTTGAACATCTTCTGAACCTAACACTGTGACAGGCCTACTGAACTCAACACTGAAACATATTGTCGAAGATGGACCCTCGGATCCCCGTTCCTGTTGAACATGGCTATGTCAGGCATTTTGAACTTAGCTGACACTTGCTCCTCAAAAGTCATCGCCTCATAGTCCAACAAGTCATCATGCTTACCCTTCAGCTTTTGGGTAACCGATTCTACCTGATCCCGGAGCTTCTGTAATTCTGCCTGAGACCCAGTCATTCTTCTTGTCGCATATTCAGCCATGTCATCATCAAAAGCGGGGATGTCATTCCTCAACCTATTCAGAGGCTCCTCACACCTCACATTCTCAGAGTTTCCCCCAGCACGGGGCATAGCCATATTAGCCATAGCAGTAGTCAAGGCTTGCAACTGTTCAGTAACCTTGATGAGATTGGTCTCTAACTGATCCATACGGGATACCTCGTTCTCTGATTCCCTCATTGTAGGCACTGTATTTTTGCATGTAAGTCCCGATGATGAGTCTCACATGGAGACACTACCTCTTTAAATTGTGGAAGTCGCGGGAAACAGACCTCGAAAGGGAAGAGTCGGGAATTGACAACTTATTGGATTTAATTCGCTTGTTTAGTTTCGGGTTTCCTTGTTGGACCTCTGCCTTTAAAACACATCCCTAGCCCAAAACCAAAGCCACACGCCCACCTAGCCCAAGCCCATTAAGTCACATCCAATAATAATTAAAACATTTAAAACACATGTCAAAAATTAAGTTAAATCAAAATAAATAAATCAAATCCAATTAAATCAAATCAAATCATATCTAATCATCTTCCTAACTAAAACAAATCACCTCCATAATTAAAGATATCATTTCCTTATGATACACAAATTAAATATTCCCCCCATAATTACAATATCCTTTCCTTTTTCACACAAGGTAAACCCCAACCCTTGCCTATAAAAAGAAGCCTAAACCCAACACATTCAACCCTAGCTCATTCTCACGAAAACACAAAAGAAACCCTAAAGCATCTCCCTTGGATCTCTCATTCACTCGACAACTCTCAAACAAACAAAAGAAAACAAAACTGGCCCCTTTATCACTCAAACCGCCTCACGCATAAGCCATTCACGTCAAACTGCACTCATTCCTTCACGCATCGACACATCACCCACTCATGCAAACAAACACATAGTCCTCACATACCAAGAACCTTCACGCACCCACAGCCAACACACATTGCCCCATTCAACGCCACCTGCCTTCAACCCCACTCACGTACCCCTCATCCAATCAGCCTCACACCTCACCAATTCAGCGCATAAGCCCTCAAACACATCCCCACACATCAGCCCTCACACCTCACCAATTCAGCACGCAAGCCTTCACCACGTCCCTAAACGCCACAAACATTCAGCCACTTCACGCCTAATTAGCCTTCATTCAGCCCTCCTTCACATACACAAAAAATGCCACCAAACCACCCTTAAACTGCATCCAAAAAATGCCCCAAATTACCGCCACACACTGCCCTGAACTACATCCAGAAAACTACCACATACAGCCCCTAATTTACCATGAAAATTTCCCATAAACTGTCCAGAAGCCCCTGAAACAGTCCCCTATTTACCTCAATACAGTGACCAGAAAATAGAGTGAAAACAGTAGTGAAACAGAGTGAAAACAGCAGCCCAAACAGCGAAGGGAAATGTTGAACCAGTGAACCGGAGGAGTTGCGGAGCATCAACCCTTCCGACAATCGCATACCGCACTTTCGAGAGAAGACTAAAGAGGTTAGACCTGAGGGCACCTTCTTTATTTATTATCCTTTGTTTTCATTTATTTTAGTACTTTATTTCATATGAGTATTGTGGATTGGTGCATGATGTGATTTCCGGATGAACGGAATATGTGTTCTCTCTTGTGTTATATCGGATGGAAATCCGGACATAAATTCCGTAGCCGAATCCAAATAGACGGTATTGCGGTTTGCACTCGGGATACAATGCCACGTACTGCTTGAGAGATTCACATGTTTCGTTTCATCCAACCTTGCGTTTTAAGCATGACTTAGTCGTTAGTATGTTATTTATTTTTAAGCATGATTTAGTCGTTAGTATGTTATTGCTTTCTGCATGTTACCTATTTAAACATGATATAATACGCATGGGCTAGCTAGGGTGGATTAAAGGTCTCATATTCGAGGGAAATGCCTAAAGGCTACCTTTACCACGATGTTTTGCCGCGCCAGACGAAGTATGTTTGATTGAATGTGAGATATTTTTAATTGGACATACGGAGTTCCACATTATTGTCTCATTCATTTGTATGCATTGTAATATAATGCGCATGGGCTAACTAGGGTGGATTAAAGGTCCTCTATTCGAGGGAAATGCCTGAAGGCTACCTTTACCAGGATGTTTTTTGCCCGTATTTCATTATGTCATTTAGCATTTGCATATCATTGCTTTATTTACGCATGCATTGCATTATAGTGCGCATGGGCTAACTAGGGTGGATTAAGGTCCTCTATTCGAGGGAAATGCCTAAATGCTACCTTTACCATGATGTTTTGCCGCGGCCGGACGAGGTACATTCGATTGAACGTGAAATGTGTTCAATCGGGCCATATAAGGTCCCATTATATTACTTGTTTATTCATGTATTGATAATTTAATGCGCATGGGCCTAGCTAGGGTGGATTAAAGGTCCTCTATTCGAGGGAAATGCCTAAGGCTACCTTTACCATGATGTTTTACCGCGACCAGACGAAGTGCACTCGATTGAATGTGAATGTGTTCCATCGGCACACAAGGTCCTACATTGTGTATTTGTTATCCATGCATGTGTTTGTGTCATTTCAGATGCCATTTTGGTAATCTCGTTCGAACATGTTTCCAAAGGCTACACGAACGTATGCATTCTACCTCATTCCATTCGAACATGTTTACAAATGCTACACGAACGTATGCATTCTGCCTCATTCCGTTCGAACGCGTTTACGAACGCTACTCTCGAACGTGCATCTATTTTGTTTTATCATGCATCAGGTCTTACCCCATCGAACGCATTTCCGAACGCTGTACGAACGTGAACCTTATGTTCACCGTTCGAACGCGTTTTCAAACCCTCCGAATGCACATACAATGCACAGACTTCTTTTCGTCACTTTCATGCATGCTTGCTTGCTTCTTTGATCATTTCTTTTGCACCATATGATTAGTCACATCATTTCATTATTTACGCTTAGGAAATTATCATCCATTTTATATTTCCGTATTTATTTATTCGATATGCTCATGAGATTGTGTGCTCGCTTTTATTATTAATGTCTTTATAGTTGTTATTAGTTACATTATTGCACTTTATTGTTTAATACGTTCATGAATTATGTATTTTGCCTTCATTTTTTTCATTTACGATTATGTGTGTGCAAACTTGCATATTGTTTAAATTATCTTGTATGTGTTGCATGAGATTTTGTTGTACTATTGCATAAATCCTTTCATTACAAGTGGCATAAGTAAGGGACCATTCCGAACCCAACAGTTTGAGGTCTTCCCTTGCGAGGGGTGAGTGCGGCCTTAAATCATTTTCCCGGTTCACACCGGGTGGCGACTCCATTTTTTAGTTCTCCGGTTTAGTCCCCCGCGGGCTACTCCGTACTCCCAACCAGGCCGCGAGCCTGGAACAGCATCGCCGATTTTTGTGTCCTACAATCATGTTTACTATCGGCCTTTTGATAAGTCTTCCCTCTTTCCTAACCCAACGACAATCTATGGTGTCTTTTAAAATTCTCAGTCAGCATGTATGCGTGCAATGCATGGAATATATAAGTTGGCCTCTCGTCATTTTAAAGCTTCAATCACATTATTGCAAGGTGCAAACTTGTCCCAGTTGAAAATGCCCAACAGGTTTACAACTTTGCGATAAAATGGCTAAACAACTTCAAATGATAAGGGGTCCAAATACAGGATGGCCCATTGACATTTTAGAAACTTTTAGCCCAATTGTCATAAGATACGAACTCATCCCAGTTTAAATGGCCCAACAAGTTCCCATTTCTGACAAGAAGTCCAACTGAATCCAAATGATGATGGTCCTAAGCATAAAGAAACAATTTCAACAGAGCGTTCCATCGGCATTTTAGAAACTTTTATCCCAATTGTCATAAGATACGAACTCATCCCAGTTTAAATGGCCCAACAAGTTCGCAATTCTGACAAGAAGTCCAATGAATCCAAATGATGATGGTCCCTAAACACAAGCACAAGGAAATAGTTTCTATTGGTTATACAACTATGGTCTACGTGTGGTTTACGGGAGTGTAGAAAAAGGCTCTCATTGGCGAAGGATTGCCCACAACTAGGTCTCCCCACTCAAGGGTTCAAGCGACCAAGTGAGCGCACATTTTTTATACCTTACGGTACGTGCCAACGAGTTATGATACGTGACTCACTGTCAAATGGATTTCTTATTGAAGATTCCCCGGAGTGAGGGTGGAGCGAACTCTCTTAAATACCCAAGCCTCTTAGGCTCTTATCGCCTTGGTGACAGGAATAAACAACAAGTCCTCCAAATTAGTCCATCACAATAAGCTTCGAGTAATGATTATCTAGGTGCCTTTGCAGCTTTTCCTTATAGAAAGGTAGTGAATGAAGAAAGACACCAAACCATTACTTAGCTCTAATAATGCCTTTGATTAAACCCCTTCAACCCACGTAGACAAAGTTAACTAATGCACAAATCACAATCACTACAAAACATTATTTCAGGGCCAATTCTCTGTCCCTAGTGGAGTCGCCTAGACTGTAGGATACACAGAATCGGTGACGCTATCCCAGGCTCACGGTCTGGTTGGGAGTATGGAATAGACAACAGGGAAACTAAACCAGAGAACTAAAAATGGAGTCGCCACCCTGTGTGAACCGGGAAAATGATTTAAGGCCGCACTCACCCCTCACAAGGGAAGACCTCAAACTATTGGGTTCGGAATGGTCCCTTACTTATGCCACTTGTAATGAAAGGATTTATGCAGTAGTACAACTACAAATCTCATGCAACATGTACCAGATAATTTAAGCAACATGCAAGTTTGCACACCCATAATCGTAAATGAAAGAAAAATTAAGGCAAAATACATAATTCATGAACGTATTAAGCAATAAAGTGTAATAATGTAACTAATAACAACTATAAAGGCATTAATGATAAAAGCGAGCGCACAATCTTATGAGCATATCGAATAAATAAATGCGGAAAATATAAATAAACAATAACGGTAAAGGCCTAAATATTAAAGAGAGCTAACAAAGCATATGACGGGGAAATGAATGACTAAGGGAACATACATGCATTCGAACGGTAAACAGAATGCAAGCGTTCGAGTAGCGTTTGATAACGCGTTTAATTTATGAACAGAATGTCTGCGTTCGTATAGCGTTTGATAACGCATTCGAACGGGATGATACCTGATGCATGATACAATAAAATGCATGCGCGTTCGAGTAGTGTTATGAGACGCTTTCGAACAAAAATCAGATAGAATGCATACGTTCGTGTAGCGTTCGTAAACGCGTTCGAACGGAATGAGGCAGGATGCATACGTTCGTGTAGCGTTTGGAAACGCGTTCGAACGAGATTGCCAAAAATAGCATCTGAAATTACACAAACACTGTTGGGGTTGGTGCTCACAGCGCCAATTATCGGTTGTATTCTTTATGAATACTTCTGTAAAACATATTATTTTGAATAATATATGCAGTTTCTATAATATAATGTATCTTTTAATATGGTAAAGACGTAATGACCTTAGAATGACTAGTCATGGTGCAGTTGCAAAAACGTCGCAACTGACATTGAGTTCTATCAGGACGTTGTCATTCTCAGACAGTTCCTGGTCAAGGTTTACACTACTTGGTTAGTATAGTAAACCCGTTGAGACCGGTACATGTCGTATACTTGAATATATGATTCCAATGGTTTCTCAATGAACCATAACTCTTGGAGACTAGTATAGACGTGTCGGTGTTTATAACGGATAAACATTGAACGACTCACCGAAGATTCTTAATTGATGGTACACCAACGTCAATAAGAATCTTATCGGGGTGAGTAGCACTTGTGATTCTTAGACTTGAGATGCCACTGTGGGCACATGAGACATCTTCTACACTTAGATGGCAGTCACATCACCGATCTATTTAGATCAGACCTCCGCCTGTTCGTTGGGTGTAGATAGATCCTCAGGGTGTCCTATATGTATCGAGATAGGATCCGTCAGTTCTGTGTATCAGAGCATAGGTAGTCCATATGATTAGCAATCAGATAAAAACCATGGTCCCGTGGTACAATTTAGAAGTTAGTTCTAAATGTTCTTTTTTTTTAGATTGCTAATAGAATAGTCGACTGGATAATCCCCATAGAGATTTGACGTTTACATATAAATCTCTGGGATATATCCAGATACCTGTGACGGAGGAATTATACATTTTCCATGACCTCGACCTGTATGATTCAGCGAGTTTATCCGTGAACGTCATAATTTACGGGTAGATAAATTATGGACACGAAATTGGTTTTCTTGACGGATATGCCTGAATCTAGAGAGTCTCACTACTGAAATATACTCATAGAGCACTAGGGCAATATTTATAAATGATATTGATTATTTATAAAGTCTTTAAAGGTTAAACGCAAAATACATGTAAAGGGACCCGATAGTCATTTCCTTAATTTTTGTGTATTTGCATTTAATACTTGATTAATTCAAATACACATTATTAATTGTCAAATTGAGATATTTGACTAATATCATAAATGAATATATGTATTTAATATTTAATGTAAATATTATACATATATTTAATATATTTGTATTTAATTAATTAATTATTTATTTAATTGTTAAATGATTAAATTAATTAAATATAGATATTTTAAAGTTATGATATTTGTTTTAATGGCTAAGTTGTAATTGTTGACTTGGTTGAAAATATCATTAAAGTGTAATGATCATTTTAACAAGTTGGCAAATTGAAATTCAAATGAAATGAAAACAAAATGTCTTGATATTTTCCCTAGCCAAATTTGGCCAAGGCAAGATGTGAGCAAGTATATATTTTTTATTTTATTTTAGGGTTTAGACAACCTAATACACTTTATCAAAACTCCATTAAAACAAAGCAAAAAAGGTAGAGAGAAAGAAAAAGAAAAATCAAAGAAAAGCTTGGAATTTATTAAGTATTTTCAACCTTCCATTAGAGAGTAAATTATTCCTCTTGTCGTGGGCTTCACTTGGTGATGTTCTTAAGTTTTTCTATTCTTTATTCTTTGTGTTCTTGATGGATGAAAGTTTGATGAAGGGGTTAAGCATGTATGAAGTTGGAAGAATGTTACTAGTGTAGTAGTAAACATTCTTTTCATGGTTTTAGAACCTTGTTGCAATTCTATAGTTATTGACCTACTCTTAAATGACCTATAATTGTTCTATAGTTGTTTCATTATGGTGAGGCTTGATTGTAATGGAAGAAACACGATCGAAGCATTGGATTTTGTTAATTTGGTCTAATTTATCCAATTTGAAGAAATTGAAAAATTAGGGTTTAAGACCACTTCCAAATTTGGGGCTTTTCATTTATATGGTGTATTTGGATGTGTATATGATGCATGTAAAATATTGGGTTGATTGGATTTTGCCTTGATGTGTTTTGAGCATAGGAAGTGCAAAATGCACAATTAGTCCCTTTAGGAGGCTCTCGGCCTTAGGCTTATTTTTGTGAAATTTTTGTTGCTAATGGAATTTCAATGCGTATGACATGTTAAATTCAAATATGTAATGATTTAGAATCATCCAAAATTGTTTCGAACAATTTCATATTAAAATAAACAAAATATGACGTTTAAGGGTAATTTGGTAAATTCACATAAATTTGATTTATAGTGTTTTATTTCATAATTTAATTATTGGATAATAAAATAAATAAGTTTATTTTATAAATCCGTGAAAAAGTTTTGAAATCGGAAAAATTATGATTTTCCTCGTTTCCACTGGGTTACCGTATTTTGCCCCTAAAACGCTTACAAACACATGTATGGGTGAACAAATACACAATGTAGGACCTCGTGTGCCCGATTGAACACATTTCACGTTCAATCGAGTGTACCTCTTCCGGCGCGGCAAAACATCGTGGTAAAGGTAGCCTTTAGGCATTTCCCTCCAATAGAGGACCTTTAATCCACCCTAGTTTGCCCATGCACAATAAAATGCAATGCAGGCGTAAATAAAGCAATGATATGCAAAAGGGTAAATGACATAATAAAAGGCGCGGCAAAACATCGTGGTAAAGGTAGCCTTCAGGCATTTCCCTCGAATAGAGGACCTTTAATCCACCCTAGTTAGCCTATGCGCATTATATTACAATGCATACAATTAAATGAGACAATAATATGGAACTCCGTATATCCGATTAAACATATCTCACATTCGATCAAACATACTTCGTCCGGCGCGGCAAAGCATCGTGGCAAAAGTAGCCCTTTGACTTTTCATCCCTAAAAACGGAGGACCTTTAATCCACCCTAGCTAGCCCATGCGCATTACATTACCATGCATAAATAAGTAACATGCAGAAAGTAATAACATACTAACGACTAAATCATGCTTAAAACGCAAGGTTTGATGAAACGAAACATTGAATCTCTCAAGTGGTACGTGACATTGTATCCCAAGTGCAAACCACAATACCGTCTATTCGGATTCGGCTATGGAATTTACGTCCGGGTTTCCATCTGATATACCACAAGAGAGAACACATATTTCGTTCATCCGGAAATCACATCATGCACCAATCCATAATACTCACATGAAATAAATGAAAATAAAGGATAATAAATAAAAAAAGGTGCCCTCAGGTCTAACCTCTTTAGTCGTCTATCGGAAGTGCGGTATGCGGTTGTCGGAAGGGTTGATGCTCCTCAATTCCTCCGGTTCACTGGTTCAACGTTTCCTTTCGCTGTTTTGTTTTTTGGGCTGCTGTCTTTACCCTTTTTTGCTGCTATTTTCACTGTATTTTCTGGTCACAGTTTTCACTGTATTAAGGGACTATTTTTGCATTTTTTGAGGGTATTAGGGGTTGCGGTTTCGCCTATTTGGGCTGCAGTTTTGGGTGTTGTTTTTTGCATGAATTGGGGATGTGTTTAAGGCTGTTGGTGCGTGAATTAGGGCTGTGTTTTTAGGGTGTTTTGCAGTGGTGATGTTTACTGTTTATGGGGGTGTTTTGGTGATGTTCTTTTGCTGTTTTGGAAGAGTGTTTCGGTGATGGTAGGGAGGAGGAGAAGAGAGAATTATTTGCTTCTTGCTTTTTTTGCCTTGGGTGTGAATGCTAGGTTATTTTCTTATGTGTTTTTGTGAGAATGAGCTAGGGTGTGAAAGGTTGCTTTAGGCTTCTTTTTATAATGGTTTGCTAGGGTTTCTAGGTAAGGAAGAGAATCCTCAAAAAAAGGGAAGTGTTTTGATTGGTTTATGAAATGAAAAGATGGGTTTAATTTAGGGAGTGAATATTTTAATTGGTGTTTGATTAGGGAAGGGATTTGATTAAGGAATGAATCTCAGTGTCAAGGCCCACACTATCATCAGTTTTGGGAATGAATCCCAGTGTCGATGACCATATTATCAGCAGCATCGGGAATGGATCCCAGGGCCGAGGCCTATATTATCAGCAGTTTTCGGGAAAGAATCCCTGGGTCGAGGCCCATATTATCAGCGGTTTCGGGAATGAATCCCAGGGTCGAGGCCCACACTATCAGCAGCATCGGGAATGAATCCCAAGGTCGAGGCCCATATTATCAGCAGTATCGGGAATGGATCCCAGGGACGAGGCCCACATTATCCACAGTTTTCGCGAATGAATCCCAGGGTCGAGGCCCACACTATCAGTAGTTCGGGAATGAATCCTAGGGTCGAGGCCCACATTATCAGCAGCATCGGGAATGAATCCCAAGGTCGAGGCCCATATTATCAGAAGCATCGTGAATGGATCCCATGGACGAGGCCCACATTATCCGCAGTTTTCGCGAATGAATCCCAAGGTCGAGGCCCAAACTATCAGTAGTTCGGGAATGAATCCTAGGGTCGAGGCCCACATTATCAGCAGTTTCGAGAATGAATCCTAGGGCCGAGGCCCACATTATCAGTAGTTTTCGGGACTGAATCCCATGGTCGAGGCCAAAACTATCAGTAGTTTGAGAATGAATCCCAGGGTCGAGGCCCACACTATCAACAGTTTCGGGAATGAATCCCAGGATTGAGGCCCACACTATCAGCAGTTCGGGAATGAATCCCAAGGTCGAGGCCCAGACTATCAGCAGTTTGGGGAATGAATCCCAGGGTCGAGGCCCACACTATCAGCACTTTCGGGTATGAATCCCAGAGTCGATGCCTACACTATCAGCAGCATCGGGAATGAATCCCAGGATCGAGGCCCATTTTATCAGTAGCATCGGGAATGAATCCCAGGGTTGAGGCCCACATTATCAGCAGTTCGGGAATGAATCCCAAGGTCGAGGCCCACATTATCAGCAGCATCGGGAATGAATCCCAGGGTCGAGGCCCACATTATCAGCAGCATCGCGAATGAATCCCAGGGTCGAGGCCCACATTATCAGTAGTTTCGAGATTGAATCCCAGGGTCGAGGGCCACATCATCAGCAGTATCGGGAATGAATCCCAGGGTCGAGGCCCACAATAATAGCAGTTTCGGGAATGAATCCCAAGGTCGAGGCCTACATTATCAGCAGTTTCGGGAATGAATCACACGTTGTAGGCACTGCATTTTTGCATATAAGTCCCGATGATGAGTCTCGTACGGAGGCACTCCTCTTTAAGTTTTGGAAGTCGGGGGAAAGGGATGTCGGAAGGAAAAGTCAGAAATCCATATCTTGTTGGACTAAATTCATTTGCTTAATTGTGGGTTCACTCGTTGGACTTCTATTTTAAAACACATCTTTGATCCAAAACCCCCCTCAAGCCATACATCTTTGGCCCAAAACCCCCGCAACACACACCAAGCCCACCAAAAATAACCAAACCCACGCCCAAATCCCCTTAGCTCACGCCCAAGCCCATTAAAACACATCCAAAATAATAAATCCACACATTAAACACATGTTGAAATCCAATTAAATCACATTCCCAAATTAAGGAAATCAAATCAAATTGAATTAAATCACATTCCCGAATTAAAAGAATCAAATCAAATTCCATAAAACACATTCCTAATTAAATTAAATCTCATTCCTAAACTAAATAAAATAAAATCAAACTAAATCAAATTACCTTCCTAAATTAAAGAGATCGTTTCCTTATGATACATAAATTAAATTTCCCATAATTACACAATATTCTTTCCCTATTCACATAAAGATAACCCCAACCCTTACCTATAAAAAGAAGACTAAACCAACCCTTCAGACCCCTAGACATTCACGCATAACATACATAAATTCTCCAAGCATTCACGCCTAAAGCAAACCTCCTTATACCACCGAAAACTACACTGAAAAACAACCCCATCATCACCGAAATTCTTCCCAGAACATCCTCCTTTACCACCAAACACTGCACTGAAAAACAGCCCTGTAACCACCAAAAAACTGCACTGAAAACTGCACTCTACTACCGTAAAAACCACCTAAAAAACAGTCCCTAATTACTGTAAAATAGTAAGCCAAAACCATGACCAAAACAGCCTAAAACAGAGGAAACAACATCCCGAAATAGCAAGGTGACGAAGGAAAATAACGAACCAGTGAACCAGAGGAGTTGCGGAGCATTAACCCTTCCGACGGTCGCATAACGCACTTCCAAGAGACGACTTAAGAGGTTAGACCTGAGGGCATCCTTTTTATTTATTCCCGTTCTTTTGTTATTATTTCTTCCCATGTGTATTGTGGATTCATGAATGTCGTGGCCATGGGATGAATGAAATATGCATTATCTCTTGTGGTATATCGGATGGAAACCCAGACGTAAATTCCGTAGCTGAATCCGAATGGACGGTAATGCAGTCTGTACTTGGGAGACACACATATTTCATTTCATCCAATCTCATGTTTATTCATGATTTAATCGTTTAGTACGTTATTTTCCTTTATGCATGATTTAGTTGTTTAGTATGTTTTTATGCATGATTTAGGTTTTTATGTGATTTTATGCATGATTTAGGTGTTTATGTGAATAGAGGTATCATTTTTTGTGATTCTGTTCGAACACGTTATCAAACGCTACATGAACGTATGTATTCTGCCTCGTCTCGTTCGAACGTGTTATCAAACGCTACTCCAATGCGTGCATTCTGTTTACCATTCGAACCCGTTTATGAACACTACACGAACGCGCACGCACTGGACATACCTCTTCATCTTGTTTTATGCATGTTTGTTTCCTTAGTTATTTCTTTCACCATCATATGCTTAGTTAGCTCTTTTAATATTTTTGCTTTTACCGTTATTGTTTATTTATCTTTTCGCATTTATTTATTTAATATGTTCAAGAAATTGTGTGTTTACCGTTATTTCGACTTACTTGTATGCATGAAAACTTAGATATAGGTAGTATGCAAACTTAGATATAGGTAGTATGCAAACTTAGATGTAGGTTGTTGTTGCGTAGACTTGGTTAGATTATTGCACAAATCCATTCATTACAAGTGGCATAAGTAAGGGACCATTCCGAACCCAACGGTTTGAGGTCTTCCCTTACGAGGGGTGAGTGCGGCCTTAAATCATTTTACCAGTTCACAATGGGTGGCAACTCCATGTTATTTCTCCGGTTTAGCTCCCCCGTGGGTTACTCCGTACTCCCGATCGAGCCGCGAGCCTGGAACAACGTCGCCAATTTTTATGTCCTACAGTCTGGCGACTCCACTGGGGATAGAGAATCAGCCACAAAATAATACCTTGTAATGTTAATGATTTGTACTTTAATTAACCGTGCCTACCATGGGTTGAAGGGGTTTAATCAAAAGCATTATAAAGCTAGGTAATGGTTTGGTTTCTTCCTTCATTCACTACTTTTTCTATAAGGAAAAGCTGTGAAGGCACCTAGATAATCATTACCCGCAGCTCACTGTGACAGACTAATTTTAGGTACTTGTTTTTTATTCATGTCACCAAGGCGATAAGAGCCTAAGAGGCTTGGGTATTTAAGAGAGTTCGCTCCACCCTCCCTTTGGGGAATCTACAATAGGAAATCTATTTGAGAGTTAGTCGCACACCATAACTCGTTGCACGTACCTTCAGGTATAAAAAAGGTACGCTCACTTGGTCGCTCGAACCCTTGAGTAGGAAGTCCTAGTTGTGGGCAATCCTTCGTCAGCGGGAGCCTTTGTCTACACCCCCATAAACTCATATGTGAATCGTAGTTATATGACCAATAGAAATTATTTCTTTATGATTTTGTTGAGGACCATCATCATTTGGATTCAGTTGGACTTCTTGTCAAAAGATGTGAACTTGTTGGGCCATTTAAACTGGGACGAGTTCGTATCATTTAACAATTGGGCCAAAAGTTTCTGAAATGCCGATTGGGCCATTTTGTGTTTGAGCCTCTTATCATTTGGAGTCATTTAGCCATGTTATCGTAAAAGTGTAAACCTATTGGGCCTTTTCAGCTGGGACAAGTTTGCACCTCGCAATAGTATGATTGAATGCTTTAAATGACAATGGGTCGACTTATAAATTCCATACATCGCACGTATCTCATGCACCTCATGCATACATGCAGCATGTTAACCCTTGTGTCTAAAAGCCATCATAGATACTCGTTGGGTTAGGAAAGAAAGAAGACTCATCAAAAGTCTGTCAGCCAACATGAGCGAGTCAATCAATGAGAGATCCCGTCTGGATCAATTGGAGACCAAAGTAACCAAAATTACTGATCAGTTGCAAGTTTTGACCAATGTTGTGGCCAGTTTGACCATACCCCGTATAGCCAATAACAAAAAGTTGTGCAACCAGAATAGAAAGACCATTTTGGAACCTTCAAGGACCAAGCCCACTCCCTCTGACGTTGCCCCTATCAGAAACAGACGATTCTCCAATCTTGGTAGACCTTTGTCAAAGGTATTTAAAGAGCTGAAAAAGCAAGGACTCCTAAGTCCCTTAGAACCTAAACCACTTCCAAACCATGTGCCACGCTACCTTGACCTAAACATTTATTGTTACTTCCACCAACAAAAAGGCCACAAAATGACAAATGTACCCGCCTTAGGCATGAGATCCAAGACCTCATTGATTCCCATAAAATACCCGACCGAGAAAAATAGCAACTCAACACGCACAGAAAACCTCCACCCACCCACATGATCAACTCCGGCCTACCTGACAGCCTTGTCCTCCAAACTCATAACCACCAAACTTCTCGCATGGGGATATGGGACAGCAGTGGTAAAGGTGAAATAGAGTAGAGGGGGAATTTCTGGGAAAACTTCGCGGACATTGACTAGAAGGAGGTTGCAAAAAGGGGAAGTAAAAGGGAAAAAGAACTAGTGCACTTGGAGAATCTGATGGTCGAAGGAAGCAAGAAGACGGGGGAAGACGAAGTTGCAAATTATGGAGATGTTTGTTTCCCTGATCTTATTCAAATGTGATCCAGCATTTATTAATAATAAGGATGTTGACTTCGTCTACTTATTCGAATCTTTTCCTTAAATAATAAAGACGTCCATTTCGCTTACCCGCTTGAGTCCCTTCCTTTCAATCTGCACGACGTGAGTATATTTGACAAAAGCATTCAACCCTGGTACTATGATATTCAGCGATACTTTGAACACGGAGAATTCCCAAAAGAAGCAAGTAGAAAAGACAAGATAGCCATTCAGAAGTGGCTTCTCAATATGTGAGTTTGAATGGAGAACTGTACAAGAGATGGGCAAATGGCATTCAGCTGAAGTGCTTGAGAAAAGAAGAGGCTCAGAAGGAAATAGAAGAAGTACATGTCGGAGTATATGGACCGCACATGAACGAATTAAACTTGTGCCACAAAATAGTAAGACAATGCTTTTATTGGTATATCATAGAAGCTGACTGCGCAAAACTGGTAAAGCATTGTCACAATTTTCAAATGCACGGTAACTTGAACCATTTTCCGCATATAGAGTTGCATGGGCTGTCAGAGTTGTGGCCTTTCTCAGCATGGGGAATTCACATGATCGGAGAAATTTGACCGAACGCATCGAATGGACATCGTTTCATAGTAGTAGAAATAGACTACTTTTCAAAATGGGTGGAAGCCGAGTTATTTCGCAATGTCACAGCAAAGCAGATGGCGAAGTTCATAGCCCGGAACATCATATGTCGATATGGAATGCCGCATCATGTAGTAACAGATAACGGAGTCCAGTTTCAAGGAGAAACAAAGGCAATGCTACAAAAGTACGGAATAGGACATCACAAGTCGTCACCCTACAGACCGCAGGCAAATGGGGCAGTCGAGGCAGCCAACAAGACAATAAAGAAAATATTATCCAAAATGACGGGGAACTATAAAGATTGGACCGATAAGCTATCGTACGCCCTGTGGGGATACAGAACTTCTGTGAGAACAGCAATAGGAGCCACGCCTTACTCTTTGGTCTACGGAATGGAAGCAGTACTGCCAGTGGAAGTTGAGATACAGTCTATGTGGGTATTAGCAGAAACAGAGTTACCTGAATGAGAATGGACCTCGCAGAGATTTGAACAGTTAGCACTACTAGATGAGAAGCGAATGAAGTCCTTGTATCACATGCATATATACCAGAAGAAGTTGGCTTGAGCATTCAACAAAAGGTGCGTCCTACCAAGATCATAAAGGATGATCTGGTGCTTAAGCAGTCAAAGCCGTCGACGACAGACCCGAAAGGGAAGTTCAGACCTAACTGGGAATGACCCTACATAGTCCAGAAAGTAATGGGAAATGGGGCAGTGAGACTGTCAGATTTGGAAGGGAACGAGTTCACCGAGCCAATCAATGTAGACAGATTGAAGTAGTATTTTGCCTAAGGAAGAGAAGACCGAGCGATCACCAAGAAGACTGGCGAAAGACCTAACCCAACGGAATAGGAAATTCATTCATGCATGCATGCATACACATAACGTATTTTGCATTCTTTTTATGTTTTAATTTGTTTTGTATTCACAGGTTTCAAAGAAGAAAAGAAGAAAGCGGCAAAGGCAAGCCAACCAGAAGTAGCAACAGTACATTGTTATCAGTTTCAGGAATGAATCAGTGTCAGTTTCGAGGATGAGTCCTAGGGTTGAGGCCCACATCGGTATCAGTTTCGGGGATGAGTCCCAGGGTTGAGGCTCATATCAGTATCAGTTTTGGGGATGAGTCCTAGGGTTGAGGCCCATATCAGTATCAGTTTCGGGGATGAGTCCCAGGGTTGAGGCCCACATCGGTATCAGTTTCGGGGATGAGTCCCAAGGTTGAGGCCCATATCAGTATCACTTTCGGGGATGAGTCCCAGGGTTGAGGCCCACATCGGTATCAGTTTCAGGGATGAGTCTCAGGGTTGAGGCCCATATCAGTATCAGTGTCGAGAAGGAATTCCAGGGGGTGAAGCCCACATTATTAGCAGTGGAGAGGAAGAATTTCGTGGAGTGAGTGAGTAAAAAAAAAAGTCTTTGATGGTTAGGCATATGTCCGGTGATGACATTGTTTGCTGTAGGGTGAAACCTTAGAAACGATAAGTGTGAGATATACTGTCATCCGGTATTCTGAGTGGTTAATCTCGGCTAGACTCGCGAGCACTTGATTACGGAATCTTAGCAGTAGAAGCCTGAGTGGTCAGCGAGATGACTAGTTGAAGAGATAGCGGATTAGTGAATGACCGTTTGTCTATATGTCCATCCTGGTTTACTTATGCTATGATATATGATATGGTTGGAAACAAAGAAGAAGTCTCTGAAAAGAAAAGGAAAAAATAGGCCACCTATAACCGATAAGCGTGAAGCTACCCATGGGTGAGTATTAGGACCACCATGAGGAGAAATGCTACCTTAAAGGGTAAGTGTGTCGAAAAAAGAGAAAGAAATAAAAGAGAAAAAGAAAATAAAAAGAAAATAAAGAAAAAGAAAGTTCAAAATGAAAAGAATGAAAAGAAAGAGACGAAAAAAAGAAGAAGAAAACCATATCATATTGAGTACGAAAAAGTAATCACAGAGTATGATCAAGACATCTCGGTTGGTTAGACCCACTGATCCAATTCTTCGAGACAAAATCATCGAGTTGGCTTACTTAATGATTAAGGTGTGAAAGAGCCTTGGCACACACACACTAGGAGTCTAGTTCAGATCATTCATACAGACGATCGGATATGGGTGTATTAAATACTTTGAAGGTTCTCCGGTTTCAACACGAAGCATCCGTTGAGGACGAAAAAATGTTTAAGCCATCATGATTATCTCGTGAGAGGCAAATACATCATGTTGATATGCAAAATCCGCATCAGCATCAGTTTGGGGGCAATACCCCACATCAACATCAGTTTGGGGGCGAGTCCCACATCAGTATCAGTTTGGGGGCGAGGCCCACATCAGCATCAGTTTGGGGGTGAGGCCCCACATCATCATCAGTTTGGGGGTGAGGCCCACATCAGTATCAGTTTGGGGGCGAGGCCTACATCAGTATCAGTTTGGGGGCGAGGCCCACATCAGCATCAGTTTGGGGTCGAGGCCCACATCGGTATCAGTCTGGGGGCGAGGCCGACATCAGTATCAATTTTGGGGATAAGTCCCAGGGTTGAGGCCCACACATCATCAGAATGCCGGGTATGGCACTTCGGGTATGGAGACACAACCGCGACACCTCATGTATGGGGTTTAGCACGCCGGGTATGTGTTGGGTTTTCTAGTTCAAACCAAGATCAAATTAAGCATATGAAATGTGTGACTACGCACAGTAAGATGGCGGAAATACTCACTTTGATCGGCTTGGATGTTGGCGGAGAGTTCAAAACTTTTACTCATTGTGTTATGCTCTACGCTACTTTTTGAATGTTGAATCAATGCTCCAAGCTTTGATCTTTGATTCCAAGCTTAAGGATAGGTTTCCCTAACACCTTTGTATGACTCCTTTGATGTGCTAGCACCTTTGATTTTGAAGCAAAATCAAGAAGCAAATGAGCCCTAGGCTCACGGCATTTGAGAGAAATTGAGGCCAAGTTTCGGCCATGATGAAGAAGGAAAGAGAGAGATGTTAATTTTGTGTAAATTGAGGACAAGTTACGTGCGTACCTAGTACCACGTTCTTATCGATTTACAAGACATGGTTGGCTTCTAGCAAAGCATTGTGCCTACCCAATTCTCCATAAATATTCTTTTAAGGAATATGTAATATGTGTCAGGCAAAGTATACGTAGTATTGCGTATTACGATCCAGTATCGAATGTCATATACTAGGCCTGGGGCTGGAATTATGTCTGCCTCGTACGAAGCATATATCGAATCTCTAATAACTAGTCTCTATTATTGGATAATCATGACCTAGTCATATTATCCCGATGACTGCATTACTAAGGAGTATTAGTTCCATATCCTGCGTGATCATCATCTCCATATGACTGGAGTGATACTTCCATCTTGACATCACACCCAATACACTACGATTCTCAATATACCTAGAAGAGGCGTACACAGAACCTGTTAAAGCCCTGGACGACCAAAACCAAAGTATATTGATTGTCGCAAGTATTAGCGATGCAAGTCTCAGGTTAAGACCAAATACACCTACCCTGATTCGGACTTCCATAGACACATAGTCATACTACCAATGGAATTCCGAGGAGTCTATCTAGAACGAAGCTGTTTCCGTACCATCGGTAAACACAACCTCATATTACACTTGCATAAGTATCCAATACTTAAATATATGAGAACTATGTCGTTATTCTCCCACAACGCGCACAAGTGCAATACTAGTCTATTCCGCATTATCGGTGTCCAGTCTCGATAATACTACGACTAGGGATATTTAATGAATAAACCTTAGTGGATTAATATTTTCTCATATCTTATTAAACATGTACTAATCATATGGACTTTTATCATTTATATATCTTGGTAATCTAATTACAAATGATAAAAGAGCAATTTTCTTTGTCATATAGTTAATTTGTACAACAACACCATTATTTGTACAAATAGTGATGCTATGGGTCAAAATTATCCATCAGTATGCCACTCCAGGTATGGAGACACAACCGCGACACCTCGAGTATGGGTTTTAGCACGCCGGGTATGGCACTCCGGGTATGGAGACATAACCGCGACACCTCAGGTATGGGGTTTAGCACGCCGGGTATGGCACTCCAGGTATAGAGACACAACCACGACACCTCGGGTATGGGGTTTAGCAAGCCGGGTATGGCACTCCGGGTATGGAGACACAGTTGCGACACCTCGGGTATGGGGTTTAGCACACCAGATATGGCAATACGGGAATGGAGACACAACCGTGACACCTCAGGTATGGGGTTTAGCACGCCGGGTATGGCACTCCGGGTATGGAGACACAACCGCGACACCTCGGGTATGGGTTTAGTACGTCGGGTATGGCACTCCGGGTATGGAGACACAACCGCGATGCCTCGGTTATGGGGTTTAGCACTCCAGGTATAGAGATGCAACCGCGACACCTCGGGTATGAGGTTTAGCATGCTGGGTATGGCACTCCGGGTATGGAGACGCAACCGTGACACCTTGGGTATGAGGTTTAACATGCCGGGTATGGCACAACCAGATCAACTCAACTCAGTTTGAAGCAACAGACAAGTCAAGTGGCAGTTGGCGAACCAGGTAAGTAAAAATACATTACATAACTTTGATTGGATTGTCATTGTCATACACTGCACAAGTCCCATCAAAGTGGGGCGACTATAGGCACTACATTTTTGCATATCAGTCCCGATGATGAGCCTCATACGGAGGCACTGCTCTTTAAGTTTTGGAAGTCGCAGGAAACGGACGTCGGAAGGAAAAGTCAGAAATCCATATCTTGTTGGGCTAAATTCGTTTGCTTAGTTGTGGGTTTGCTCGTTGGACTTCTGTTTTAAAACACATCTGTGGGAACAAAGGAACTGGGCGACGCATGCTGTTCCAAGCTCGCGGCCCGGTTGGGATTACGGAGTAGCCCACGGGGGACTAAACCAGAGAATGATGGAGTCGCCACCCGGTGTGAACCGGGATAAAGATTTAAGGCCGCACTCACCCCTCGCAAGGGAAGACCTCAAACCGTTGGGTTCAGAATGGTCCCTTACTTATGCCACTTGTAATAAAATGATTTGTGCAATAATTCAACCAAGCCTAAGCAGCATTTATTTCCAAGGATAATTTACTCCTAAGTTCGCATGCATAAGTACAAAGCTCATATCTAAGTTTACATATAACACATTTTTCATGTTTGCATACAACCTATTTACATATAATCTAGGTCCGAATTTGCATGCATAAAGGTAAATTAACATACGGCAAGCATACAACTTAATAAGCACATTGTACTCATACATGTGGGGAATACAGATAAATGGCAATTGCACAATCTTGCGTAATAAAGAGAAACAATCAGGTTCGTAATACAAAGGGATAACTAATAGGGGTAATTATGCATGAAATATGATTAAAAGGACTCAATTTAGTGTTTGTGCGTTCGTGTAACATTCATAAACGCGTTCGAACAGTAAACAGAAGGTTCGCGTTCGTGTAACGTTTGAGAACGCGTTCGAACGGAACCAGACCTGATATATAATAAAACAAAGAAAATACATACGTGTTCGTGTAGCGTTTGTAAAATGCGTTCGAACGGTAAACAGAAGGTTCGCGTTCGTGTATCATTTGAGAACGCGTTCAAATGGGACCAGACCTGATGCATGATAAAACTAAGAAAATGCATGCGCGTTCGAGTAGCGTCCGAAAACGTGTTCGAACGGTAAACAGAATGTTCGCGTTCGTAAAGCGTTCGAGAATGCGTTCGAATGGAACCAGACCTGATGCATGCAACACATATATAGACAAATAAATCCATAATGTAGGACCTCACCTGTCCGATTGAACTCATTCTCATCCAATCATGTGTACCTCGTACGGCGTGGCAAAGCATCGTGGTAAAGGATTTTAACCCCTCGAAATAGAGGTCTTTTAATCGCACTGACTAAGCCCATGCGCTAATAACACAATTCATATAAGAAATAAAGACAACAATATTGGACTTCGTATACCCGATTGAAACTATCTCACATTCAACCGAATATACATCGTCCGGCACGGTGAAGCATCGTGGTAAAGGATTTTAACCCCTCAAAATAGAGGACCTTTAATCGCACTTACTAAGCCCATGCGCTAATAACACAATTCATATAAGAAATAAAAGAAACAATAATATCGGACTTCATATACCCGATTGAACACATCTCACATTCAACCACATATACATCATCCGGTGCGGCGAAGCATCGAGGTAAATGATTTTAACCCCTCGAAATAGAGGACCTTTAATCGCACTTACTAAGCCCATGTGCTTGACCTCATCATTACACAAACAAATAACATGCAGAAAATAAATAACGATAATAAACAATTGAAGATAACATGAAATAAAATATGTGCCGTATACTCAAGTGATACGTGGAGTTGTATCCCGAGTACAGATCATACTACCGTCCATTCGAAATCGGCTATGAAATTATGTCGGTGTTTCCATCCTATATACCACAAGAGGCGACACATTTTCATTCATTCAAGGGCCACAACACACATTATGCAACGACTCTCATGCGAATAAAATTCAATAAACAATTAAAAGATAATATAAACTAATGAGAAAGGTGCCCTCAGGTCTAACTTTTACGTCGACTTTTGGAAGTACCGTACACGGTCGTCGGAAGGGTGGATACTCCGCAACTCCTCCGGTTCACTGGTTCAATATTTCCCTTCACTGCTTCACTGTTCGGGCTGCTATTTTCCTTCCGTTTCACTACTATTTTGCTGCTGTATTTCGGTCCCTATTTTGGTATTTTTAGGCTACTGTTTTGGATGTTTTTAGGGGCTGTTTTGGGTGTTTTGGGGGGCTGTTTTAAGGTGTTTAGGCTACTGTATGAGGGTGTGATTTTCGGTTAATGTAAGGGTTATTCCAAGGGTGATTTTCGGTTAATGTAGAGGAAGGAGGGGAAGAAGATTTCTTATGTGAATTTTGTGTGAATGAGCTAGGATGTCAATGCCTTGCAGAATTTTGTGATTTGTATGAATGTCCTAGGATGATAATGCCTTGCAGAATTTTTAAGGTTTGTATGAATGTCATAGCCCATAGGATGTGTGGTGGAGGCTTCTTTTTATAGGCAAAGGCTAGGGTTAAATCTTGTTGGAGAAGGAATGAGAGATCATGCAATAAATGTGAGATATGATTTGGTGTCATGCAAAGAAAGCCTAAGATTGATTGGAGACAAGATTTGGCTAAATTGGGATGTGATTTATTTTATATTTGGTATTTGATTTTTAGATTTGCTTTAATTTCACCATGTGTTAAATATGTATTTAATTAATTGGGATGTGTTTTATGGGCTTTGGTGGGCTAATTGGGCTTGGGTGTGAGGCTAGCAGCAAAACCAGAAATACCGACACCGTTCGAACGCCGATTCGAACACTACACGAATGTCCGTAATCTATTTGACGTTCGAACGTGGTCACGAACACAGCACGAACGAAAACAGTGAACTTGTGAAATGAATCTGATGACAACTTATTCTGAATTTCCCATTCCGACGTCTGTTTTCTCGCGACTTCCGTGATATAAAAGGTAGTGCCTCTAAATGAGACTCATCATAGGGACTTGTGTGCAAAAATGCAGTGCCTACAGTCACCCCCACTTTGATGGGTCTTGTGTAATGTGCAACAGTGACAATCCTATCAAAGTTATGCAATACATTTTCACTTACTTGGATCGTCAGCTGTTGCTTAACTTACTTGTTATCCTGAGATGCTTTGACCTTTGGACTTTGTTCCCCAATTGCGTTAAGATAGAGTTTTATTCCCCTGGGCTTTTTTATCGAGCTGTTTTGAAAGTGGGCTTTATTCCTCTAGGCTTTGTTCCCGAACTGTGTAGAGATATGGCTTTATTCCTCTGGGCCTTGTTCCCGAACTAGTTTGAAAGTGGTCTTTATTCCCCCAGGCTTTATTCCCGAGTTGTGTTAAGATAGGACTTTACTCCCCTGGGCCTTGTTCCTGAACTGTGCTGAGAGAGAGCTTTATTCCTCTGGGCTGTATTCCCGAACTGTGTTGAGAGATGGCTTTATTCCCCTGGGTTGTATTCCCGAACTGTGCTGAGAGAGAGCTTTATTCTCCTGGGCTGTATTCCCAAACTGTGCTGAGAGAGAGTTTTATTCTCATGGGCTGTATTCCCGAACTGTGCTGAGATAGAGCTTTATTCCTCTGGGCTGTATTCCCGAACTGTGCTGAGAGAAAGCTTTATTCTCCTGGGTAGTATTCCCGAACTGTGCTGAGAGAGAGCTTTATTCCTCTGGGCTGTATTCCCGAACTGTGCTGAGAGAGAGCTTTATTCTCCTAGGTTGTATTCCCGAACTGTGCTGAGAGAGAGCTTTATTCTCCTGGGCTGTATTCCCGATATGTGCTGAGAGAGAGCTTTATTTTCATGGGTTGTATTCCCGAACTGTGCTGAGAGAGAGCTTTATTCCTCTGGGCTGTATTCCCGACCTGTGCTGAGAGAGAGCTTTATTCTCCTGGGCTATATTCCCGAACTGTGCTGAGAGAGAGTTTTATTCTTCTGGGCTGTATTCCCGAACTGTGCTGAGAGAGAGCTTTATTCTCCTGGGCTGTATTCCCAAACTGTGCTGAATATGGGCTTTATCCCCAATCTGAGCTGACTGTGGGCTTTGTTCTTGAATTGTACTGAATGTGGGCTTTATCCACGATCTGAGCTGACTGTGGGCTTTGATGCTGAACTGTACTGGTTGAAGGGTTTATTACTTGGGCCTTGTTCCCGAATTATGTTGACTGTGGGCCTTATTCCCGAACTGTGTTGAATGTGGGCTTTATTCCCGAACTGTATTGAATGTGGGCTTTATTCCATGGCTCTATTGACTGTGGGCTTTATTCCCGAACTATTTTGAAAGTGGACTTTATTCCCCTGGGCTTTGCTCCCGAACTGTGTCAAGATATGGCTTTATTCCCCTAGGCTTTATTCCCGAACTGTTTTGAAAGTGGGCTTTATTCCCCTTGGCTTTGCTCCCGAACTGTGTCAAGATATGGCTTTATTCCCCCAGGCATTATTCCCGAACTGCGCTGAATATGGGCTTTATTCCCCAGGACTCATCCCCAAACTGATACTGATATTGGCCTCGGCCCTGGGACTCATCCCAAAACTGCTGCTGATGTGGGCCTCGACCTTGGGACGCATCCCAAAACTGCTGCTGATGTGGGCCTCGACCCTGGGACTCATCCCCAAACTGATACTGATATGGGCCTCGGCCTTGGGACTCATCCCCAAAACTGCTGCTGATATGGGCCTCGACCCTGGGACTCATCCCCAAATTGATACTGATATAGGCCTCGGCCTTGGGACTCATCCCCAAATCTGCTACTGATGTGGGCCTCACCCCCAAGCTGATACTGATATGGGCCTCGCCCCCAAACTGATACTGATATGGGCCTCAGCCCCAGACTGATACTGATATGGGCCTCGCCCCCAAACTGATGCTAATATGGGCCTCGCCCCCAGACTGATACTGATATGGGCCTCGCCCCAAACTGATATTGATATGGATGTGGGCCTCGGCCCTGGGACTCATCCCCAAAACTAAAGCTGATGTGGGCCTCGGCCCTGGGATTCATCCCCAAAACTGAAACTGATGTATTGTACTATTGCTGCTTTTGATTGGCTTGCATTTGACGCTTTCTCTTTTTCTTCGTTGAAACATGTGAATACAAAACAAAACAAACACAAAAAGGAATGTAAAATACGTTATGTGTATGCATGTATGCATGAATGAGTTTCCTATCTCGTTGGGTTAGGTCTTCTGCCGGTACTCTTGGTGGCTGCTCGGTCTTTTGACAAGTCTGCCCTCTTCCCTAACCAACGGGTATCTATGATGGCTTTCAAGACAAAAAGGAGTTAACATGGTGCATGTATGCATGAGGTGCATGAGAAGTGTGTGATGTATAGAATGCATAGGTCGACCCATTATCATTTTAAAGAGTTTAACCACACCGTTGCGCGGTGCAAACTTGTCCCAGTTAAAAAGGCCCAACAGGTTTACACCTTTGCGATAACATAGCTAAACAACTTCAAATGATAGGGGGCCCAAACACAAGCATAAAGATAAAAATTTCTATAGAGTGGCCCATCGGTATTTCAGAATCTTTTGGTCCAATTGTCATAGGATACGAACTCGTCCCAGTTTAAAAGAAGTCCGCATTTGCATCCAAATGAGGATGGTCCACAATCACAAGGAAATAGTTGCTATAGGCCTTACAACTCCGGTCATTGTGTGGGTTTACGGGAGTGTGGACAAAGGCTCTCGCTGACGAAAGGTTACCCACAACTAGGTCTCCCCACTCAAGGGTCCGAGCGACCAAGTGAGCGCACCTTTTTTATACACTAAGGTACGTGCCAACGAGCTATGGTGTGTGACTGACTGTCAAATGGATTTCCCGTTGTAGATTCCCCAGAGGGAGGGTGGAGCGAGGCTCTCTTAAGTACCCATAACCTCTTAGGCTCTTATCGCTTGGTGACAGGAATAAACAACGGGTCCTCCAAATTAGTCCATCACAATAGGCTACGAGTAAATGATTATCTAGGTGCCCTCACAGCTTTCCCTTATAGAGGTAGTGAATGAAGGAAGACACTAATCCATTACCCAGCCTTAAAAGTGCCCTTGATTAAACCCCCTTTAACCCACAGTAGACACGGTTAATTAAAGCACAAATCATAATATTACAAGACATTATTTCGGGGCCGATTCTCTATCCCCAGTGGAGTCGCCAGACTGTGGGAACACAGGAACTGGGCGACGCATGCTGTTCCGGGCTCGCGGCCCAGTTGGGAGTATGGAGTAGCCCGCGGGGGACTAAACCGGAGAATGATGGAGTCGCCACCCGGTGTGAACGGGACAAAGATTTAAGGCCACACTCACCCCTCGCAAGGGAAGACCTCAAACCATTGGGTTCGGAATGGTCCCTTACTTATGCCACTTGTAATAAAATGATTTGTGCAATAATTCAACCAAGCCTAAGCAACATTTATTTCCAAGGATAATTTACTCCTAAGTTCGCATGCATAAGTACAAAGCTCATATCTAAGTTTGCATATAACACATTTTTCATGTTTGCATACAACCTATTTACATATAATCTAGGTCCGAATTTGCATGCATAAAGGTAAATTAACATACGGCAAGCATATAACTTAATAAGCACATTGTACTCATACATGTGGGGAATACAATAAATGGCAATTGCACAATCATGCGTAATAAAGAGAAGCAATCGGTTCGTAATACAAAGGGATAACTAATAGGGCAATTATGCATGAAATATGATGAAAATGACTCAGTTCAGTGTGTGCGCGTTCGTGTAGCGTTCGTAAACGCGTTCGAACGGTAAACAGAAGGTTCGCGTTCGTGTAGCGTTTGAGAACGCGTTCGAACGGAACCAGACCTGATACATAATAAAACAAAGAAAATACATGCGCGTTCGTGTAGCGTTTGTAAAACGCGTTCGAACGGTAAACAGAAGGTTCACGTTCGTGTAGCGTTCGAGAACGCGTTCGAACGGGACCAGACCTGATGCATGATAAAACTAAGAAAATGCGTGCGCATTCGAGTAGCGTCCAAAAACACGTTCGAACGGTAAACAGAAGGTTCGCGTTCGTATAGCGTTCGAGAACGCGTTCGAACGGAACCAGACCTGATGCATGCAACACATACATAGACAAACAAATCCACAATGTAGGACCTCACGTGTCTGATTGAACTCATTCTCATCCAATAATGTGTACCTCGTCCGGTGCGGCAAAGCATCGTGGTAAAGGATTTTAACCCCTCGAAATAGAGGACCCTTAATCGCACTAACTAAGCCCATGGGCTAATACCACAATGCATATAAGAAATAAATACAACAATATCGGACTTCGTATACCCGATTGAAAACATCTCACATTCAACCGAATATACATCGTCCGGCGCGGCGAAGCATCATGGTAAAGGATTTTAACCCTCGAAATAGAGGACCTTTAATCGCACTTACTAAGCCCATGCGCTAATAACACAATGCATATAAGATATAAAAGAAACAACAATATCGGACTTCGTATACCCAATTGAACACGTCTCACATTCAACCGCATATACATCGTCCGGTACGGCGAAGCATCGTGGTAAAGGATTTTAACCCCTCGAAATAGAGGACCTTTAATCGCACTTACTAAGCCCATGTGCTTGACCTCATCAATACTCAAACAAATAACATGCAGAAAATAAATAACGATAATAAACAAATCAAGATAACGTGAAATAAAATATGTGCCGTATACTCAAGTTGTACGTGGAGTTGTATCCCGAGTACAGATCATACTACCGTCCATTCGGAATCGGCTATAAAATTTATGTCCGGGTTTCCATCCTATATACCACAAGAGGCGACACATTTTCATTCATTCAAAGGCCACAACACACATTATGCAACGACTCTCATGCGAATAAAATTCAATAAACAATTAAAAGATGAATATAAACTAATGAGAAATGTGTCATCAGGTCTAACCTTTTACGTCGACTTTCGGAAGTACCGTACACGGTCGTCGGAAAGGTGGATGCTCCGTAACTCCTCCGGTTCACTGGTTCAACGTTTCCCTTCACTGCTTTGTTGTTCGGGCTGCTGTTTTCCTTCCGTTTCTCTGCTGTTTTGCTGCTTTATTTCGGTCCATGTTTTTGTGTTTTTAGGCTATTGTTTTGGATGTTTTTGGGGGCTGTTTTGGGTGTTTTTGGGGGCTGTTTTAAGGTGTTTAGGCTACTGTATGGGGTGTGATTTTCGGTTAATGTAAGGGTTATTCCAAGGGTGATTTTCGGTTAATGTAGAGGAAGGAGGGGAAGAGAGATTTCTTGTGTGAATTTTGTGTGAATTAGCTATGATGTCAATGCCTTGCAGAATTTTGTGATTTGTATGAATGTCCTAGGATGTTAATGCCTTGCAGAATTTTTAAGGTTTGTATGAATGTCATAGCCCCTAGGATGTGTGGTGGAGGCTTCTTTTTATAGGCAAAGGCTAGGGTTAAATCTTGTTGGAGAAGGAATGAGAGATCATGCAATAAAGGTGAGATATGATTTGGTGTCATGCAAAGAAAGCGTAAGATTGATTGGAGACAAGATTTGGCTAAATTAGGATGTGATTTATTTTATATTTGGTATGTGATTTTATATTTGCTTTAATTTCACCATGTGTTAAATATGTATTTAATTAATTGGGATGTGTTGTATGGGCTTCGGTGGGCTAATTGGGCTTGGGTGTGAGGCTAGCAGCAAAACCAGAAATACCGACACCGTTCGAATGCCGATTCGAACGCTACACGAACGCCCGCAATCTGTTTGACGTTTCTAACGTGCTCACGAACGCAGCACGATCGAAAACAGTGAACTTGTGAAATTAATCTGATGACATACTTATTCTGAATTTCCCCTTCCGACGTCTGTTTCCCGCGACTTCCGTGACATAAAAGGTAGTGCCTCTAAATGAGACTCATCATAGGGACTTGTGTGCAAAAATGATGTGCCTAAAACATCCTTGATCCAAAACCCCCGCTAGCCTCACATCTTTGTCCCAAAACCCTGCAACACACACTAAGCCCACCAAAAAGAACCAAACCCACACCCAAATCCCCTTAGCTTACGCCCAAGCCCATTAAAACACATCCAAAATAATAAATCCGCACATTAAACACATGTTGAAATCCAATTAAATCACCTTCCCAAATTAAGGAATCAAATCAATTGAATTAAATCACATTCCCGAATTAAAAGAATCAAATCAAATTCTATAAAACACATTCAATTAAAATAAATCTCATTCCTAAACTAAATCAAATAAATCAAACAAAATCAAATTACCTTCCTAAATTAAAGAGATCATTTCCTTATGATACACAAATTAAATATCCCCATAATTACACAATATTCTTTCCTTATTCGCATAAGGATAACCCCAACCCTTGCCTATAAAAAGAATACTAAACCAACCCTTCAGACCCCTGGATATTTACGCATAACATACTGAAATTCTCCAAGCATTCACGCCTAAAGCAAGCCTCCTTATACCACCGAAAACTACACTGAAAAACAACCCCCTCATCACCGAAATTCTGCCCAGAGCAGCCCCCTTATACCATCGAAAATTGCACGGAAAAATAGCCATGTAACTATAAAAAAACTACACTGAAAAATAGTCCCTAATTACTGTAAAACAGTAAGCCAAAACCGTGACCAGAAACAGCCCAAAACAGAGGAAACAGCAGCCCGAAACAGCAAGGTGACGAAGGAAAACAACGAACCAGTGAACCAGAGGAGTTACGGTGCATTAACCCTTTCTGACGGTCGCATAACACACTTCCAAGAGACGACTTAAGAGGTTAGACCTGAGGGCACCATTTTTATTTATTCCTGTCTTTTGTTATTATTTCTTCGCATATGTAATGTGGATTCATTAATGTCGTGGCCATGGGATGAATGAAATATGTGTTATCTCTTGTGGTATATCGGATGGAAACCCAGACGTTAATTCCGTATCCGAATCCGAATAGACGGTAATGCGATCTGTACTTGGGAAACAACTCCACGTACCACTTGAGAGACACACATATTTCGTTTCATCCAATCTCATGTTTATTCTTGATTTAATCGTTTAATACGTTATTTTCCTTTATGCATGATTTAGTTGTTTAGTATGTTCTTTTTTATGCATGATTTAGGTGTTTATGTGATTTTATGCATGATTTAGGTGTTTATGTGATTAGAGGTATCGTTTTTTGTGATTCTGTTTGAACGCGTTATCAAACGCTACATGAACGTATGCATTCTGCCTCATCTCATTCGAACGCGTTATCAAACGCTACTCGGACACGTACATTCTATTTATCGTTCAAACGCGTTATCAAACGCTACTCGAATACGTGCATTCTATTTACCGTTCGAACGCGTTTACGAACGCTACATGAACGCGCACGCACTGGACAGACCCCTTCATCATGTTTTATGCATGTTTGTTTCATTAGTTATTTCTTTCCCCATCATATGCTTAGTTAGCTCTTTTAATATTTATGCTTTTATCGTTATTGTTTATTTATCTTTCCGCATTTATTTATTTAATATGTTCATGAAATTATGTGTTTACCGTTATTTCGACTTACTTGTATGCATTCAAACATAGATATAGGTAGTATGCAAACTTAGATATAGGTAGTATGCAAACTTAGATGTAGGTTATTGTTGGGTAGACTTGGTTAGATTATTGCATAAATCCATTCATTACAAGTGGCATAAGTAAGGGACCATTCTGAACCCAACGGTTTGAGGTCTTCCCTTGCGAGGGGTGAGTGCGGCCTTAAATCATTTTCCCAGTTCACACTGGGTGACGACTCCATATTATTTCTCCGGTTTACCTCCCCCGTGGGTTACTCCGTACTCCTGATCAGGCCGCGAACCTAGAACAGCGTCACCGATTTATGTGTCCTACACAGGGTCGAGGCCCATATTATCAACTCAGTTTGGGAATGAATCCTGAAGATCGAAGCATCTCTCATCAGTAACGGTTCGGGAATGGACCACCTCATAAAGTAACGGTTCAGGAGTGGACCACCTCACAGTAATGATTTGGGAATGGACCACCTCACAGTAACAGTTCGGGATTGGACCACCTCACAGTAACGGTTTGGGAATGGACCACCTCTCATCAGCTCAGTTCGGTAATGAATCCTAGAGATCACAGCTTCTTGCAGGGATGAACCTTAGGGGTCGCAACACTTCACCACCATCAACTCAGTTTGAAGCGTCTCAAAACAACAGGTAAGTTTGGCAACAGCTGGCGAGTCAGGTAAGTAAAAATGCATGCATGACTTTGATAGGATTGTCACTGTCACATACTGCACAAGTCCCATCAAAGTGGGGGTGACTGTAGACACTGTATTTTTACATAGAAGCCCGATGATGAGCCTCTTATGGAGGCACTACCCGATAAGTTGCGGAAGTCACAGGAAACGGACGTCGGAAGGGAAAATTTAAAAATAAATACATCAACAAATTTAACTCGCTAAATTGGCCTCGGGTTCGCCCAATTAATCTCTGTTTTAAAATATTAAGCCTCGGCCCAAAACCTCTGCACCCATCCAAAGCCCATTTCGCCCAAAGCTCAATCCAAAAATAATTAAAACATTTAAAACACATGTCACAAATTAAATCAAATCCAAATAAAGACCCTTCCTAAATTAAATTAAATCCAATCAAATCAAATTAAATCTCTTTCCTAAATTAAATAAATCTCTCTCCTAAACTAAATAAATCACCTTCCAAATTAAATATATTCCCCACCAATTACACAATATACTTTCCTTATAACAAACAAATTAAAGATATTCCCCATTATTGCATGATCTTTGTTTCCTTCCTATGCAAGGAAACCCTTGGACACTCTCCATTGGCTCTCTCATTTTGTCTCTCATTCACGACCCTCTCACCTCTCTCGGCCATACTCAGAGAAACCCTAATAACCAGTATCTCTCCATTCACGTCAAAACCTCACTCGGCCATAAAAAAAACAAACCACAAAAACAACAAAAACCCTTAATGGCCCATTCAACAACCTTCACCGACAAACATTATTAATGCACCGACCGACCAAAGAAAACCCTAGACAACTCACAGTACCGATCCCTCACTTCCTTAACACACCTTCACGCAGCCCTTCCCTCAACCAGACTTCACGCCAGACACATAAGCAGCCCTCACTCACGAACCCATAAGCCGAATCAAACCTTCCTAACACACACTAGCCACTCAAAGCCAATAAACCTTCAATGCGCAGCCCTTCTCAACACACTTAGCAGCACAACAACAACTTGGCACAAATAAACAATAAACCCTCAACGTGAGCAGCCCTCATTCACATAACAAAAAACAAAGATTACCAGCCCTTAAGCCAACGACAAAGACCAAAAACCTTAGTCAGCCACCTAACACACGTCCCAAAAAACAGCTTTTCAACAGCCAACAGCCCATCACCAAACGAAGACACAAAGCCAAGCCCTCACGTCCCCTAACAGCCCTTAACACGCACTCACAAGCAATAACCCTTCATGACCCCCACATCGACTGAACAACACACAACCTTAAATCGACCGAAACAGCCCATTAAGAAACAACCTTAAACCGACCACCACAAAGCCACAAAGACTCTTCAATCAACAACCAAAATCCTCAATAAAAACCCTTCAAATCACTGAACAACAAGTGACCTGAAACATTAACAAAATAACGCACACTAGTCCCCCAAAGTAGTGAACAAATCACCCAAAAATTATCCCAAAACCATTCGTCCCTAAAATAGTCCCCAAAACAACCTCTGAACAATCGAAATACCCCTGAAAATAGCCCAAAATAACCCCGAAACAGTGACTAAAAATGGCAGCAAAAACAGTCTCAAAACAGCGACAAAAGACAGAGAAAATAGCGAGCAAAACAACAGTGAAATCGAATCAGAAAACCAGAGAAGCATTAACCCTTCCGACGACGACGTAACGCACTTCCAATAAGCGACTTAAAAGGTAAGACCTGAGGGCACCCTTTGTTATATTTTATTTTGTCATCCTGGAAACAACATGCTTGGTTGGATGTGGAATACGTCCAACCGGGCATGCGAAGTCCTACATTGAAAACGGCCAAATACTTTGGTCACATATTTCATTATTTGGCATTTATTTCGCGTTATTTGTCTTTTCACTATTTCATATTTAATTTGGATTTATAGTTGTTTTATTGTTCCGAATTTATTTTGTGTTATTTATCTTTCTTCATTGTTTCGCATGTTTGTCTCTTCAGTTATTTATGGTTATATGCATTATCATGTTTCATGTATGTCAATATTGGGTTAATGATTGAGTGTTGTCACTCGTGGTATATCGGATGGAAACCCAGACGTAAATTCCGTAGCTGAATCCGAATGGACGGTAATATAGTCTGTACTTGGGATACAACGCCACGTAGCGCTGGGGGAAACACTCATGCATGTGTTTATGTGATTATAGATGTCTTTTTTTGTGATCTCGTTCGAACGCGTTTCCGAACGCTACTCGAACTCATGCATTCTGCCTTACCTCGTTCCAACGCATTTCCGAACGTTACTCGAACACATGCATTATGTTTACCATTTGAACGCGTTTACGAATGCTACTCGAACGCGCAAACACTGGACATGTTCTTTTATCATATTTTTTACATATTTTTTCTTTGGTTATTCCTTTCCGCATCATGTGCTTAAATATCCCTTCTTTAATGTAGTAGCTTCCATTGTCTTTATTAATGTTCATGGGTATGCAAACTTGAGAATTGATTAAATTATCTTACATATGCTGCATAAGACTTGGTTATACTATTGTATAAATCTTTCATTACATTTGACATAAGTAAGAGACCATTCTGAACCCAACGGTTTGAGGTCTTCCCTTGCGAGGGGTGAGTGCGGCCTTAAATTATTTCCCAGTTCATGTTGGGTGGCGACTCCTTTATTCTCCGGTTTAGTCCCCCGAGGGCTACTTCATACTCCCGACCGGGCCGCGATCCCTGGACAGCGTCGCCGATTTCTATGTCCTACAACTGTCATCAAAGTGTAGAGGATAACTTATATATCCACCGTGGCATCACAGGTCAAAAGACCATTATGCTACCCAACTCGAGAAGATTCTTATTGACGCAAGCGTGCCATCTATTAGGAATCTTCCAAGAGTCGTTTAGTACTCATCCGCTATGAACACCTACATGTCTATATGAGTCTCCCAAGACTTGTGGCTCATTGAGATAAACCACCAGAATCTAATATTCTGATATATGACATGTACTAGTCTCTCAGGTTTACTTTCGGATCAAGAATGTAAACCTTGACCAGGAACAGTTTAAGAATGATATTGTTATAACATTTCTCAATGTAAATTGCGACGGTTTTGCAATTACATTATAACTAAATCATTCCTAGGTCTAGTACGTCTATACCATTTCAAAGAAAATATATTGACGAAACTGCAAATTTTATTCACAATAAAATATTATCCATACACGTATTTACAAGGAAATACATGAGAAATCGGCACGCCGAGTACCAACTCCAACACAATCCTGGTTCAACATTTATTCCGGGATATACTCCAAGCTCTTGTGGTCATTATAATACCACTGATGGGAATCTAGCATATGATATGCGACGGAAAATTAAAATATTTCAATTTTAAACATAAGTTTCCAATCCAAGATCATAATTAATTTTCATGCTACATGATAATATTTATTTATAAAAAATAAATAAAAACATACCTTAAATCTTTAAGTAATCCTCGTACCGTTCCCATAAATTCTTCAGAGTCACCCACACGTTTGGCCTCCAACGGTATCCACACAAAGCAGAGAGTTAAAGATTTTGGATTTCTCAAATCCAATATTATGTAAGTGTCTTTTCTTTGGTGCTAGCTTAAGAAAAGAGACTCGTTTTTGGGTTTATGGAATATTGAGAATATAAAGAATTTTGTTTAAAGAAAAATCAAATTTTTCCTTTCAAATTGCTTTGTTTCTCACGTGAATAGCCTTTTAAATTTTCTTCAAATTTTTGGTTATTTAAAAGATAATGGCAAAATGGTTAATTTATAGGCTTTTGATTTGAGTTGTTTTAATTCCAATCAAATTAGAATTAATAGGATAAGATTTAATCCTATTAAAATAAGAATTTTAATCCATCCTAAAGAAACAACCATTATCCTATTTTATTTAATTAAATAATTAAATAAAATTTATCAATTCTAATCAAATTAGAAAACTATAAATCTGAAATTATAATTTAATACAAACACTTTGCTAAATTAAATTTCAGCCCTTATACTTTAAGAAATTACAAAATGACCCCTACATTTTTGGAAATTATGAAACAACCCATAATTTCCAGATTTGCACTTTGGTCCTAAAATTTCCAGAATTCTATTTTTATCCATAATTTATAAAATTATGAATTTACCCCAAAGTTTAAGAACTTAACATTTAAGTCCTAAAATTTAAATCTACATAATTTATCATTAACTCATTAATACTTTAAAGTGTGTGACCCATTAGGTTCTTTCTTATGTTGACAATAGAGATAGTTATAGACTTTATAAGTATCGATAAATTAATCTAATTAATTTATCCTCAATTAAGTTATTAATTAAGAAACTAATTTCAATAGATCAAGAGCGGCATCTAGCAATGCATCATGACCCCCAATTAAGAAAGAATTCTAACTTTAGTGAAACCTATTTTGTATACGATTACCGTATAATTCAATCCTTTCGCCTCATGCATATCCCGCCAATGATTCTAGAGTATGGAAAATGTCTATTCTATTAATTCATGGCTATTAGAACATTGACTTAAGCTGATAATATATATATAGAGTTTCTGAAACTCCTTTCAGAAATCGTCATGGCCATAGACTTATATTATCACTTATGTCAAATCGCGCCTCTTGGGATATCGACTCTATGTTATCCAGAGTGGCGAATCCTTTATTGATCACTCACTATCTTCGTATGGTTTTCATATTGCCCAATTATTACCCTATGCGTAATCTGGCTATGGATTACGGAGGTGTAATGTCAAAGCATATATAATCCACATACAAGATACCATGGAGATCTCAAGTCTAAGGATCATTCATACTATCATTACCAAGAGAAATCCCATAGACATTTGGATAACACTCCATATGGGTTCTCAAGCGGGTCATTTTGATGTAATTGTTCTCCAACAAGCATCCAAGTGTTAGACTAAGTGAACACCTTCACTAGTAGCTTATAAAATCAGCTGCCTTCCTTCGATAAAGAAGCAGACTGTAGGCATTGCATTTTTGCATATAAGTCCCTATGATGAGTCTCATTTGGATACACTACCTTTTAAGTCGTGGGAAACGGACGTCGGAAAGGAAATTCAGAATGGGCATGTCATCAGATTCATTTCACAAGTTCACTGTTTTCGTTTGTGCTGCGTTCGTTACCACGTTCGAACGTCATGCAGATTGCGGTAGTTCATGTAGCGTTCGAATAGGCATTCGAACGATGTCGGTATTTCTGGTTTTGCTGCTAGCCTTACACCCAAGCCCAATTAGCCCACCAAAGCCCATAAAACACATCCCAATTAATTAAATACATATTTAACACATGGGTAATTAAATAAAACATTAATTAAATCATATACCAAATTAAATAAAACATTAAATAAAATCATGCCTAATTAAAATCAATCAACCAATTATATTCCCAATCAAGGATATTTTTATTCCTAATTAAAAATATTGTATGCCTAATCAAAACAAATTAAATATTTTAACTTCCTAATTAGCCAAATTTATCCCCCACTCAATCTTTGGTTTTCTTTGTTTGAAATTAAATCAAATCCCCCTTTAATGCACAAATCCCTTCCTTGTCAAGCAAGGATTCACCTATCCCATTGTCTATAAAAAGAAACCACTTCCAACCCTTGAAGCGCTCAAACTTACGCACATACAGCAAAATAGGCTCTCTCCATTCACACCATATACAAGAAAAATCACAGCCCTAAACACCATCCACCCACGCCAACAAACCACCTAAAATAGTAACTAGAAAACTGCACTTTTAATCCCTAAAATAGTAACTAAAAACTGCACGTTAAACCTTAAAAAACATCCAAAACAGTGGCCTAAAATACTTGAAACAGTGACCAGAAAATGTCACCGAAAGAGCATTGAAATACAGCAGTAAAACAGGGAGAACGACGGCTCAAAACAGTGAGACAACGAACGAGAGCAGTGAACCAGTGAACCGGAGGAGTTGTGGAGCGTTAGCCCCTTCCGACGATCGTGTACCGTACGTCCGATAGTTGATTTAAAAGGTTAGACCTGAGGGCACTCTTTCTATTTATTGTCATTCATTTTTTAATTGTTTTATTTCGTATGAGAGTCGTTTATGGATGCATGTTGTGGTTTTAAATAAAAATGAAAATGTGTCGCCTCTTGTGGTATATAGATGGAAACCCGGACATAAATTTCATAGCCGATTCCGAATGAACTGTACTATGATCTGTACTCGGGATACAACTCCACGTACCACTTGAGTAAACGGTGCATATTTCATTTTATGTTGTTTTGATTTGTTTAGTATTCGCTACTTGATTTCTGTATGTTATTTGTTTATGTAATGATGAGATAAAGCGCATGGGCTTAGTAAGTGCGATTAAAGGTCCTCTATTTTGAGAGGTTAAAATCCTTTACCACGATGCTTTTCCGCACCGGATGATGTATATTCGGTTGAATGTGAGATATGTTCAATCGGATACACGAAGTCCGATATCATTGTCTTTACTTTTTATATATGTATTGTGTTGTTTGCGCATGGGCTTAGTAAGTGCGATTAAAGGTCCTCTATTTTGAGAGGTTAAAATCCTTTACCACGATGCTTTGCCACGCCGGATGATGTATATTCGATTGAATATGAGATATGTTCAATCGGATACACGAAGTCTGATATCATTGTCTTTACTTTTTATATATGTATTGTGTGTTTGGGCATGGGCATGGGCTTAGTAAGTGCAATTAAAGGTCCTCTATTTTGAGAGGTTAAAATCCTTTACCACGATGCTTTGTCGCGCCGGATGATGTATATTCAGTTGAATTGAGATATGTTCAATCGGGTATACGAAGTCCGATATTTTTATCTTTATCTCTTATATGCATTATGTTATTAGCGCATGGGCTTAGTAAGTGTGATTAAAGGTCCTCTATTTCAAGGGGTTAAAATCCTTTACCACGATGCTTTGCCGCACCGGGCGAGGTACATATGATTGGATGGGAATGAGTTCAATCGGACACGTGAGGTCCTACATTATGAATTTGTTTGTCTATGTATGTCTTGCATACATCCGGTCTGGTTTCATTCGAACGCGTTCTCGAACGCTATACTAACGTGAACCTTCTGTTTACCGTTCGAACGCGTTTTCGAACGCTACTCGAACGCGAACGCATTTTCTTAGTTTTATCATGCATCAGGTCTGGTTCCGTTCGAACGCGTTCTCGAACGCTATACGAACGTGAACCTTCTGTTTACCGTTCGAATGCGTTTACGAACGCTACACGAATGCACATACACTGAACTGAGTCTTTTTCATCATATTACATGCAAAATTGCCCCTATTAGTTATCCCTTTGTATTAAGAATCTGATTGCCTCTTTTCATTACGCATGATTGTGTCATTGTCATTTATCTGTATTCCCCACATGTATGAGTACAACGTGTTTATTAAGTTGTATGTTTGCCGTATGTTCATTTATCTTTATGCATGCAAATCCGGTCATAGATTATCTGCATATAGGTTGTATGCAATATGAACTTAGATATGAGCTTTGTACTTATGCATGTGAACTTAAGAAGCAAATTACTCTTGGAAATAGGTGTTGCTTAGGCTTGGTTGAATTATTGCACAAATCATTTCATTACAAGTGGCATAAGTAAGGGACCATTCCGAACCAACGGTTTGAGGTCTTCCCTTGCGAGGGTGAGTGTAGGCATTGGATTTTTACATGTGATACCTGATGATGAGTCTCAGTTGGAGGCACTACTTTTTTAGTCATGGAAGTTGCGGGAAGCGGTCGTCGGAAGGGAGTTGGTATTTCGTTATATTTTTATAGATAAACGCCATGTGATGTTGGCAACAGTCCCCTCTTGGACTGATCCATGTTGAATCTCTTCAACACTTTATCAATATATGTACTTTGGGAGAGTCCAAGTAGCCTTCTAGATCTATCTCGGTAGATCTTTATTCCTAGAATAAAAGATGCTTCTCCCAGATCTTTCATGGAGAATTTCAATGAAAGCCAGCTTTCACCGACGTTAACATGGGAATGTCATTGCCTATAAGCAATACATCGTCGACATAAAGGACAATAAAAGTCAGTGCACTCCCACTAACCTTCTTATATACACAAGGATCATCTACGTTTTGAATGAAATCATATTCTTTTATGACCTCATCAAAACGTTGGTTCCATGACCTCGATGTTGCTTCAGTCCATAAATGGACCGATTTAACTTACAAACCTTGTTTGCAAGTCTTGGTGCGATAAAACCGTCAGGTTGTTGCATATAAACATCCTCCAACAGGTTTCCGTTAAGGAAAGCGGTTTTAACGTCCATCTGCCATATTTCGTAATCGTAATATGCAGCTATTGCAAGCATTATCCGAATGGATTTAATCATGGCAACGGGTGAGAAAGTTTCGTCATAATCAACTCCAAGTTGTTGACGATACCCCTTCGCTACGAGCCTAGCTTTGTACGTTTGAACGTTGCCATCCATGTCTGTCTTCTTCTTGAAGACCCATTTGCATCCAATAGGCTTTACGCCTTCTGGTGCATCAACCAGTGTCCAAACTTGGTTGGTATACATGGAATCCATTTCGGCCTTCATGGCCTCTTGCCATAAAGTGGATTCGATACCTTGTATCGCTTCCTCATACGTAGCCGATTCAGTATCCTCAATAAGATTAATATCTACATGAGGTGAGATCAGGAATCCATACCTCTCAGGTATTACCCTGACTCTCTCCGACCTACGTAGTCCTTGTGTAATTGAAGATTGTGGTTCAGTCTCATCCTGGATGGACTGTTCATGTTCCGTTCTCGATTCATTGCCAGGAACAGTATCATTACGACTTTCATCGAGTTCTACTTTCCTCCCAAAACACTACATTTAGGAATTCCTTCTCAAGGAAAACCGCATGTAGAGCAACAAATACTTTGTTCTCTTGTGGGTAATAGAAGTAATATCCTTTGGTTTCCCTGGGATATCCAACAAAAAGCATTTATCTGATTTGGGTTCAAGTTTGGTACCTTCCAAACGTTTGACGTATGCCCAGCAACCCCCAATTCAGGAATGAGAAACCTGGTTTCTTTCCTGTCCATATCTCATACGGAGTCTGTTCAACAGACTTTGACGGAACCCTATTCAAAATAAGAATTGCACTTTCTAATGCATGTCCCCAGAAGGATATAGGTAGCTCAGTGCGACTCATCATCGACCTTACCATGTCAAGCAAGGTACGGTTTCTCCGTTCAGACACACCATTTAATTGTGGTGTTCCAGGAGGAGTCCACTGTGAAAGAATACCATATTCTTTCAAGTAATCTTGAAACTCATTACTTAAGTATTCGCCACCACGGTCCGACCGTAATGTCTTAATACTCTTGCCTGTTTGTTTCTCAACTTCGTGTCGAAACTCTTTGAATTTCTCAAAAGTTTCTGACTTGTGCATCATTAGATGCACATAACCATAACGTGATGCATCATCCGTAAAGGTTACGAAGTATCGATATCCACCTCTAGCCTGGCTAGACATGGGCCCACAAACGTCACTATGAACGAGGGCTAACAGTTCAGTGGCGCGTTCACCTTTACCACTAAAAGGTGATTTAGGCATTTTGCCTAATAAACAAGATTCGCAGACGTCATATGAATTTGGATCAAATCCGTCCAAGTACCCACTCTTCGAAAGTGTGGATATGCGAGTCTTGTTGATGTGTCCTAGACGACAATGCCACAAGTAAGTTTCTTCCTTTGGATTACTCATTTTGAGCCTTTTGTTTGTTATTTTACGTTTTGGAGATTTATTTATATTCAAAATATAAAGACCATTATTTGCATCGGCAGTGCAAATTTCTGCATCATCTTTATATAAATAACACCTGGTGTTTTTAAATACAAAAGTGTACCTATACTGGGTTAACAAAGATACAGAAATAATATTCCTAGTTAAACTAGGAACAAAATAATAGTCATTTAGTTTAAGTACATGCCCCGAGGGCAGTTCCAAAACAAAAGTGCCTACGGCCAAAACAGCAACACAAGTTCCATTTCCAACTCGTAGATCTACCTCCCCGAAGCCAGTCTCCTGCTATCATGCAGATCCTGCACATCAGTACAAATATGAGAACCACAGCCAGAATCAAAAATCCAATTTTTATTAAGACTAGAAGTAGTCATATTTATCTCAATAACAAACATACCTGAGGCCGGTGCCTTGCCCGCCTGTATGTCCTCCTTGTGTCCCTTGTTCATGCGGCAGTCACGCTTCCAGTGACCTTTCTTGCCGCATTTCAGGCAAACATCTTGAGACTTGTCCCTTGGCTTCCCAGAAGCCTTTGTTGACTTGGCCTTGCCTTTGTTTCTATGCTTTTTCTTCTTAACACCCCAGTTGCCTTGAGCCCAGCTTTCGGCGTTTGAGATGTTGATGCAAAGTGCGCCTCGCGCTTGTTGCCTTTCAGAAGCTCTTTCTCTGACTCCTTGAGAATCGATAATAACTCTCCAAGATTATCATCCGAATTCATCAATTGTAGTTGATGACAATCTGTTTCCAAGTATCGGGTAAGACTGTAGAAGTACATCTATAGACAGCTCAGCCTCCAAGACTATACCCATATTAGCCAATTCATCAATATCGGCTATCATTTGAGTCCCATGGACCTCAACAGAACTACCATCAGTCATACGGGAGCGAAAGATTTTCTTCACTAACTCGTACCTCGCCATCCGCTTATTAGTACGGTGAAGATCTTGCAATCTTACCATCATATTATAAGGATCCAAGTCCCTATTCTGGCGGCGAAAGTGTTGAGTCATTGAAGCAAGCATGATCGACTGAGCCGTGTCACAATCATCACTGTGAGTTTTCCATAACTCCAGCTCAAGTGGCTCAGTGGGCTTAGGCCCGAGAGGTTTTTGTATCGTATACAGTATCCTCTCCGCCCCAAGGACTATCCTCAGGTTCATTTCCCAGTCGGCGAAGTTGGTGCCCTTGAACACATTATCACCTATGATTATGTCACGGACATTTCCTTGTTTGCCATCTTAACTACGATATCTAATTATCTAGTTAACGATATGTGGGTACAGTCAAACTGTTACAATAAAAAAATAATATTATATTAGTCCAACTAATGTGAAAAAATTGACGAAATAAGTTTTGTAAGCGCGCAAAGCTAAGTATCTGAACGATAATTGCAAATTCAATACTAGCCTCCCACCATTTTCTGCAAGTCTCTAACCCTCTGTTGAGTACTCGGGAAATCCAATTTCCTAGTGGGCTAGGATCGCGTTAAATAACACACAACCTTGACTTTGGCCAACAAATTGTATGATATTTAACTAGGTAGATCTCGAAGATCAATTGGATCCCATCCAATTCCTAGATCCGGTAGGTGGACATCCAAGTCCGAAACATATACATATGTCAATGTATCCAATACATTTTCCTAACCATTCCTCTGAATCAACTAAGCCTTGTCTTTGGCACAACAAACCTAATGATTCCAGTTAAGCGGGACCCATTGACGAGGAAAGTTTCGTAATCAATGTCGATGGACAAGAAGTGATCTTGACTTTGGCCAACAAATCACAACTTGGACAGGACACCGATGTGGAACAAAACTCTCATGATTCAAACACATCCTCAATTGACAAAGGTCTTGACTTTGGCCAACAAACCAATGCCAATTTCGGATCTTGAGAAAGAATCATTCAACGGAAGGAAAATCGCTTAATATTGTTTGAGGGATTTTTCGCGTAATTGGCAACCAATTAATTTATCTTTGTTAGGTCTCATCATCATACACCCTTAAGCATGCTTCTAAAACATCATAAACGCGTAAAGTAAAGTAATAGCGATATACGGATGGATATGAACAACAACTTGTTCCTAGAACAAATCACTCCCTTTCCTCTCCCCGCTAGCACTATTCTACTCTTACCCAATTACATAATACAATAAGAGAAACCTCATTTACATTGAGGGGAATTAGGTGAGAAGAGAATACAAAGAGACAATAAGAGAAAGGCTGGACACGCAGGTCCAATTTATAAATTCTAAATTTACAATAATTTCTAAAATTGCCCTTCCCTTCTATATCCATCCGATATACACTATTCATACATTACATCCACATTCATTCATTCAAGGCATGTTATACAACCAATCAAATCCAATTAATTAGTCTTTAATTAGGTGACAATACAATGTTCAAACAATTGTTTGCATTTGCGCGAGTCCAACTCAATTTGAGAATAAATACTTATAGTATGAATTCACGAATTATATCGAACTACTCGTTAAATCCAATTTAAGTCGTATTCAATACTAATCCTATTATTTAATTCTAAATTAAATATTTACACTTTTATTGTGCTTTTATAACTTAGATTCCAAATCTAATACAATCGGGTCTCAAAGCCCAACTAACATCTAATGTCCGTTTAATTAAAGTCCGATGGGCTTTCAATTGATTTATTTAGGCTTGGTTTTTGGTCAATGTATGGGTCAAACCCAATTACCAAGCCCAATAAGGAATCACCCTCATATGCCATAAAATCAATATCAAGCCCATAAGGCCCAATTAAACATAAAAGCCCATTTATACATTTGGGCTTAAATGGTGTGATTTAGGCCCATTTTGGATCCAATCTAAATGGTCCAAATCTACTTGGCCCAACCAAGCCCATTATGTCCAAATATAATAGTTTTAGGCCCAATTCAAAATTAAGCCCAACTAACCAAATTTTTAAAATTCCAAATTTTATAACTTAATTAATTAAAGTGTATTATCATGATTAATCCTTTAAATCAATATTCCCAAAATATCAAATTAATCCATTAATCATATCTTTATCTTAAATATATGTCCAACATTATTTAATCAAAAAATCAAGTCCCTAATCCTCCATCAAGCATTCGGCCAAGGTGATTAAAATGGTTCCGATTTCGTTTTCAATCCAATCGAGTTACAAATCATCATTCCATATTGTTTCAAGTCATCTAATGTCTTAAAATTAAAAAATCATCTAGTCCATATGCTTGCATGTATTCGGCCAAGCCTCATTTGGGTTGGAAAAATTAATCCAATTTATTTTCCATGAAATTGATGATGTATAATCTAAATAACATACATCTAAGCATATTTAATCAAGCAAACGCATCAAATCATGCTTCATACAATTTTCCCCAAATAACATCCTAATATATTTGCATGCTCTTTAAGCTCAATGATACCATTGCGGAAATAATTACCAAGCCCCAAGATCAACAAGAACAAGCAAAATATATAAATACATGAATGAATAAATTGAAGTATGGCGGAATCAATCACAATACTTGAAAATGGATGCTAAGATGATTCGAAATTCCTCCCTGTGCAGTGAAGCTCTCGGCCAAGAAGAAAATAGGGACTCCAAGTCGAGTTTGATCCTTCCAAGCTCAAGGATTAGTTTCCCATATCACCTATGTATGATCCTTGAAGGTGCTAGCCTTTGTTGTGATTTTGAATGCACAACTTCTTCAAATCTTGCCACAAAAATTGAAGAAATGGAGAGCCCAAAACTGCATGTAGTTTCGGCAATGTGAGAGAGATGAGAGTTTTTTTTTTTGATTTTTGTTAGAAAAAATCAATTATATATGCCATAATATTTATTAAATTAATAATAAACTTATGACACAAATCATGCAATGGCTTAGAGTGTCAAACACTCAAACTCCATGCAAAACCAGTGAGTGTATTGTACACTATCACCATGCAATGTATTAACAATTAAATAATGCATAAAATGACATGTGTCATGTGGGCCCCACACAACCCAAATGAAAGTGGGCCCACACGCACTCATGCGTTCGGGTTCGATATTTCCGAAATACCGAACTTTCGTCGCGACGTTAATTAAATCGAATTTAAATAAATAATTGCGCCTAGCGAAATTATTATTTACGTCGCTAACGAATTAATTCTAAATTAACTCGTTTGCCCGAATTAAAATCTAATTTTAATTTCGCGTCGAAATCGAATTTCGATTATTATATCGAATATAATATTTTTACGATTAATTCCAAATTAATCGTTCTCTCTCTTTGTATAGTACTTTATCCAAGATAAAGTCTCTCCGTAATTAATCCAAGATTAATCGAGTTTGAATTATACGTCATTGGTGAATCTTCGGGAAGCGACCCAAGAGATCTCTGGATATGTTGGCAGTAAATACGGCCGTCAGATTATCTGAATACGTACGTACCAAGTACTACGTTTTTACCGATTTACAAGACAAGGTTAGCCTCTAGCAAAACGTCATGCCTACCCAATTCTCCAGAAATATTCTTATTGGAATATAAGATCTATAACAGGCGTAGTATACCGTAGTATAGTGTATATCGAACCAGTATCGGATGATCACATGTAAGGCCTGGGGCTGGAGATGTGTCTGCCCCGTACGATACACATATCGGACATCAAGCAACCAGTCTCTTTGAATCGGATAATCCTGACCTAGTCATATTATCCCGATGGTTGCAACCATTATAGAGTACTAGTTCTGTATCCCTCGCGATCATCATCTCCATATGTCTGAAGTGATACTTCCATCTTGACATCACACCCAGTACACTACGATTCTCGATAAATCCAGAAGAGGTGTACACCAGAACCCGTTAAAGCCCTGGACCACCAAAACTAAAGTTTACCGATTGTCGTAAGTACTAGCGATGCAAGTCTCAGGTTAAGATCATATGCACCTACCCTGAAGCGGACTCCCATAGACACGCAGACATACTACCAATGGGATTCCGCGGGGTCTATCCAGAGCGAAGCTGTTTTCCGTACCATCGGTAAAACACAACCTCCTACCGCACTTGCATAAGTATCTTATACTTAAATATATGAGAACTATGTCGTTGTGCCCTCACAACATGCACAAGTGCAGTACTAGTCTATTCCGCATTATCGATGTCCAATCTCGATAATACTACGACTAGGGATATTTAATGATTAAACCTTTATGGATTGATACCGTCTCATATCATCACAATCCGGAACTAATCATAGGGACTCTTACCATTTATATCAAAGTAAATAAATTACAAAACGGTAAAAGGCAATTTCATTACTACATAGTTAATTTTGTACAATAATACAATATCATTTACAAAATAGTGACGCTATGGGTCATAACTGTCTAACAAGGCCACCACAAGTCATCACCGTACAGGCCGCAGGCAAATGGGGCAGTTGAGGCAGCCAACAAGACTATAAAGACGATTTTAGCCAAGATGACAGAGAACTGCAGAGATTGGCCGAGAAACTACCATATGCTTTGTGGGGGTACAGAACATCAGTAAGAACAGCAACATAGGCCACACCTTACTCTTTGGTCTATGTAATAGAAGCAGTATTGCCAGTAAAAGTGGAAATACAGTCTATGAGGTATTTGCGGAGGCATAATACCGAACAGGAGTGGGCCGCACAGAGGTTTGATCAGTTAGCACTGGATGAGAAGAGAACGAGTCTTTGTATCACATGCATTTGTATCAGAAGAGATTAGCTCGAGCATTCAACAAGAAAGTACACCCCACCAAGATCAGAAATGGTGATTTGGTACTTAAGCAATCAAGGCCGTCGACGACAGATCCAAGTGGAAAGTTCAGACCTAACTGGGAAGGACCTTACATAGTGTAGAAAGTAATGGGAAATAGAGCAGTGAGACTATCAGACTTGGAAGGGAATGAGTTCACCGAGCCGATCAATGTAGACAGATTGAAGCAGTACTTTGCCTGAGGGAGAGAAGACCGAGTAGTCACCATGGGAATTGGCAGAAGACCTAACCCAACAGAATAATAAAATCATTAATGCATACACGTAACATTGCATTCTCTTCGTGTTTGTTTTTGTTTTGTGTTCGCGGGTTCGAAGAAAGGAGAAAGCGGCTGAAATGAGCCAAGAAGCGTCAGCGCAGTTTCAGTCTTGGGGATGAGTCCCAGGGGGCGAGGCCCATATCAGCTTGGGGGCGAGGCCCATGTCAGCTTGGGGACGAGGCCCATATCAGCTTGGGGGCGAGGCCCATATCAGTTTGGGGGCGAGGCCCATATGGTCAGCAGTTTTGGGATGAGTCCCATGGTCGAGGTACCTATGTTGACAGTTACAGTTCTGGGATGCGTCCCAGGGTCGAGGGCCCACTGCATCATCAGTTGTAGTTCAGGGATGCGTCCCAGGGTCGAGGGCCCACTACATCATTTGTTCTAGGGCGAGGCCCTCATTTCCAGCGGTATCGGGATGCGTCTCAGGGTCGAGGTGCCCCCGTTGTCGGTTGCAGTTATTGGGATGCGTCCCAGGATCGAGGTCCACTGCAGCACCAACTCAGCTCGAGACAGCAGACGAGCCAGGTAAGTGAAAATGCATTGCATAACTTTGATAGGATTGTTCAAAGTCACACACAATTCACAAGTCCCATCAAAGTGGGGGCTACTGTAGGCATTGTATTTTTGCATGTGATACCCGATGATGAGTCTCAGTTTGAGGCACTACTTTTTTTAGTCATGGAAGTTACGGAAAGCGGTCGTCGGAAGGGAGTTGGTATTTCGTTATATTTTTATTCACTTGTTTAGCGTCAAGCTCACTTGCTAGACCTCCGTTTAGAGCACCTTGGCATAAAAAAAAACCCAAAACCCTTTTAATCTAGCCCATACACATTTAACCCACTCACCAAGCCACCACACACCAAGCCAAACCAAGCCCACACCATAACTAGGCCCACACGCCCATATCACCCTAAATTACATCCCAATTAAATCAAATATTAAATTAAATATTAATTAGATAATGTAATTGAATTGAATTAAATAAAATAATTAAACCATTTACCAATTAAATAAAACATAAAATATAATTATACCAAATTAAAATATTGTAACTTCCTAATCCAAAATATCATATACTAAATTAAAGAAATATCATGCCTAATTAAAGCACTCATAACCAATTTAAAGATATTGACTTCCTAATCTAAACCAATCTTGTCTCCATAAAATCCATTGATTTCCTTCTTTAACACTAAATCAAATCCCTTCCTTGTGAGACAAGGAGAAGCCCTAGCCCTTCTCTATATAAACAAAGCCAAACCAAGCCTCTCCCCCTCTCTCAATTCACGCCCAACTCTCTCTAATCTCTTACAATTCACGGCAATAGCACCATAACAAGTAAAGAATAATTTTTCATCTTCTCCACTCACCAAGCGAACCAGCCCCATACAGCAGCCCTCCATTACTGAAAAATACACCCCATAACACTTTAGATCCCAAAAAAAATATAGCCCCAAAACAGTCCTCCAAGTGCCGAAAATCACAGCCCCATACAGGCCCCCTAAACACCATCCAATTACGAAAACAACTGCCCATGGAACTGCTAGTCAGTAGTAACATTGCCGAAAATTACCCTAAAACAGAGCCAAAATCCTTAAAACAGTCCCTTAAAATCCTTAAAACAGTAACATAAAAAAACTGCACTCTAAGCTTGTTGGAGTTTCTAGAGGTCCCAAGATCAAAACTCAAGCATGAATCATAAGCAAATACAACGATTTAAGTGCGGAATACTTACATCGAGAGGTTGAGAGACGATTTGGCAACAAAAACGAACTGAAATTTTGCTCACTGCCCACTGCTCATGTGCGCCCACTGCAGCAGTTTGTGCTTCTATTTTGCTGCATTTTGATCAAGAAAAACGAGCTCCAAGCTTCATCAAAACGTTCCTTGCTCATGGGTATACTTCCCTTATCACCTTGGCATGATCCCGGAGTGTGCTAGCACTCTTGTTTTTCCACAAAACACACTTGTTTCCCTCCATTTCCTTTTGTTCTGTTCGGCAGTTCACTGCCCCTTGAAACCAGAAATGGCGTGAGAGAAGAGAGGAGAAGAAGAGGAGAGAGTTTTTTTTTTGAATTTGCTTGTTCCTTTTGTTTCAAAAACGTGAGAGAGAAAATGAAAAGCAAAATGAATGATATCAAATACCAAAAATGAATTTTTTTAATCAAAAACCCTTCAAAAACCGTGAAAGGTTTTCCCTCCAAAAAAAATCATCATTTGCCATCATTATCTACATTGAGAATAGAGACAATGTATCATCCCATAAAGGTGACTAGATACATCCATCATCTATTCGTGTCAAGTAATGAGATATCGCGATGTGATTTGCGGATTCCTACTCGTTTCAAAATACGAATGTGTCCGCAAACACTTTCGGGCTCGGTTTCGCTAATTCCGAATTAACGAATTTCCGTCGCGACGAGAACTAAATAATTACGCCTAGCGAAATCACTATTCACGTCGCTAACGAATTAATTCTAAATTAATTCGCTCGCCCGAATTAAAATCTAATTTTAATTCCGCGTCGAAATCAAATTTCGTTTAATAATATATCGAATATATTATTTTATCGATTAATTCCAAATAATCGTTATCTCTCTCCTATAAGGCATTTTATCCAAGATAAAGTTTCTCCGCAATTAATCCAAGATTAATTCTCTCTCTCATCATATTAATCCCAGATTAATATAAGTGCGAGTCATACGTCATCGGTGAATCTTTGGGAAGCGACCCATGAGATCCCCGGATATGTTGGCAGTAAATACGGTCGTCGGAGTATCCGAATCACGTACGTACCAAGTACTACGTTCTACCGATTTACGAGACAAGGTCGACTCCTAGCAAAGCACCAAGTCTTCCCAATTCTCCGGACATATTCTTATAAGAATATTAAGATCTGTATCAAGCGTAGTATACCATTGTATTGTGCATATCGGCCCAGTATCGGATAGTCACGTGCTAGGCCTAGGGCTGGATAAGTGTCTGCCCCGTACGAAGCACATGTCGGATGTCTGGTAACTAGTCTCTATAATCGGATATACATGACCTTGTCATAATATCCCGATGGCCGCGCAGCACTTAAGAGCACTAATACCGTATCCTGCGTGACATCATCTCCACTATGACTGGAGTGATACTTCCGTCTTGACATCACATCCAATACACTACGACTCTCTGATAAACCCAGAAGTGGTGTACGTACGCAGAACCGGTTAAAGCCTGTACCACCAAGACCAAAGTCTATCGATTATCGTAAGTATTAGCGATGTAAGTCTCAGGTTAAGACTATACACACCTACCTTGATTTCGGCCTCCCATAGACACATAGTCATAATACCAATGGGATTCCGAAGGGTCTATCCAGAGCGAAGCTGTTTCCCGTACCATCGGTGAAACACGACCTCCTATCGCACTTGCATAAGTCTCCAACACTTATATATATGAGAACTATGCCGTTGTGCCCTCACAACGTGCACAAGTGCAATACTAGCCTATTCCGCATTATCGATGTCCAGTCTCGATAATACTCCGGCTAGGGATATTTAATGATTAATCCTTCGGGGACTGATACTGTCTCATATCATTCTCAGTCCAGGAACTAATCATAGGGACCTCTCTTCATTTATATATCTATGGTGATCTAATCACAAATGATGAGAGTGCAATTTCCTTGTCACATAGTTAATTTGCTACAACAACACAATGATCTGTGCAAATAGTGACGCTATGGGTCATTTTGTCCAACAATCTCCCACTTGGCACATAGCCAGTCACTCAAGTGTCCCACACCCGAACTATGTACGGTTCGCTCAAATTGCTGAGGAAAGGTTTTCGTCAGCGGATTTGTTTAATTATCGTCTGACGCGATTTACACGATCATCACATCGCCACGATGTATGATCCGAACGAATCAGATGATATAGAAGTATATATCTGGATCGTCGATGAGACCTTTAATTCCTTAGCCTGTGCTGACGCCTAGCTCAGCTGCTAAAAGAACTATATCTAATCTAATTAGATTTATTTTCGATCCAAATGGCTTCTATTGCTGCCTCAGCTGCAGCAATAATCCGCATTTGTTGTTTATTCGGCAACAGTTATCTTGCTCGGAATATTTCCAGCTCACTGTCCCGTTATTCAAACTTTATAGTACCGTAGTATTTAATTGTTTGGAAACTTGCAGCAGTGATCCCAGTCACTTCAAGTTCTCCTTCTCCATAGTTTAAGACAACATCTTTAGTTCTCTAAGATACTAACAGATGTTCTTAACTTCAATCCAGTGACTATCACTTGGATTGACCCGATTGTGACTCCATATGCTCGAAGCGTATGAGACACCAATACAAGTACATTTTAAATGTACAATTTCCCAGAGAGTGTTAACAACTCCAAATCTATCCCAGTAGATCTTTATTCCTTGAATAAAGGTTGTTACTCCCCAGAATTCTACGGAGAATTTCTATTGAAAGAATATCCATGAAAGCCAAGCTTTCACCAATTGTTTTATGGGAATTTCATTGTCAGTGCCCTCTCCCACTAACCTCCTTATATACACAAGAATTATTTCGTTTTGAGTCAAATCATAAATCATTATGATTATTTCAAAACGACAGTTCCAAGAACCTTATGCTTGCTTCAATCCAAACATGGATCGAATAACCCGCAAACCTTGTTTGTTGGTTATACAAAATCGTCAGGATGTTCTAATCATCCTCCAAAAGGTTTCCTTTTCAGGAAAGCGATTTTGATCTGTAACTGACACATTTCATAAATGAAATATGCAGTTATCAACAAGCATCTTCAAAATGGATTTACCATGGCAACAGGTAAAAGGTTGAACCGTTATTAACACAATGTTGATAACGATACCTTTCCATCAAAAGCCCAGCTTTGTACGTTGGTATGTTGCCTTCCATGTATGTCTTCCTTGAAGACGTTTAATGTACCAATAGGCACAATGCCTTGTGGTACAACAACTAGTATCCAAAATAGTTGTTATACATGGAATCCATTTTGGACTCATGGCACTTTGCCATGAAAGGGAGTTGATACCTTGTATCATTTCCTCGTACGTAGTCGGTTGGTATACCTCATAAGATTTACATCTTTATGAGGTTAGATCAGAAACCCATACCCTAGGTTGTTTTCTGACTCTATCCGATCTACCATGTTCTTGTGTATTCGAAGATTAATGGTATAGATTCATCATAGATGAACTATTTGTGTTCCATTAAGGACTTCGTGCCTTGAATAGTATTACTCCGATTTTCATCGAGTATCACTATCCTCCCACTGACCACTGCATATCGGTATTCCTCTCAGGAAAACCGCATGGTGAGCAACAATCATATTGTTCTCATGTGAGATTTACAAGTACTATACTTAAGGTTTCCCTTAGGATAACCTATATTGGCACTTATCCAATTTGGGTCTTTTAGTTTGGTATCATCCAAACGTTATGCCTGGCATACCCAAATTATCAGGAATGTGAAACCCCGTTTTTTTCCTGTTCATACCCTATATGATATCTGTCAAACAGATTTATATGGAACCTTATTCTAAATAAGTTTTGCACTGTTAATACATATCATGTTGAAGGAAACAGTAGCTCAGAGCGACTCGTGATAAACCTTATCATGTCCAACAAAATTTGGTTTTAGTTCGGACACACCGTCTAACTGACGTGTCTCGAGAGGAGTCCTCATATGAAAGAATAATGTACTCTTTCATTTATGTATGAAACTTAATGCTTAAGTATTTTCATTACGGTCTTACCGCGATGGTATAATACTATAGCCGATCTGTTTATCTACTTCGTGTCGAAACTCTAAAAGTTTCCGAATTGTGTTCTTCAAAAGAAACACATAACCATAACGTGATGCCACATCCGTTAAGGTCACGAAATATTCATGTTCACATCTAGCCTAGCTAGATATGGGCCCACTTATTTCACCATGAATAGGGCTAACAGATCGGTGGCTTTCATACTATTACCAAGTAAATAGTGTTTTAGGTGTTTTACCTAATAAACTAGATTCGCAGACCTTATTTGAATAGTCAAATCAGTCCTAGTACCCACTCTTCAAAAGTGTGGATATACGAGTCTCGTTAAATTGTGTCCTAGACAACAATGCCACAAATAAGTCTCTATTGATCAAATCAATTTGAGCTATTTATTTGTCATTTTATATGTTTGAGATTTTATTTATATTCAAAATATAAATTCTGTTATTTATATTAATGTATTTATCTCAGTATCATCTTTATATAATAAAACACTTAGTGTTCTATAATATAAAGGTTTTTATCCGTAACGGATTAAACACTGATATAGAGATAATGTCTCTAGTCAAACTAGTTACATCATAACAGTTCCTAATTTAAGTACATACCCGAGGGTAGTTCCTAAACTTAGGTATCTACGGTCGAAACAGCGACTTTCGTCCCGTTTCCGATTCGCAGAGCAATCTCAGCTTGAAGTCAGTATCCTGCTCAAAGCAGATTCTGAACATCAATACATATATTTTATGTACCACACTAAGTATTTAAAATCTAATTTCAATACTAGTAGTGAACATAACTTTGACAAACATTTTAAAGTTAGAGCCTCGCCCTTTCTTTAATTCCTTTGTGTCTTCCATATCCAAATGGTAGTCACTTTGGTATATGTCAATTATCCTTTTCAATATTTTAGGAACCTTAGGCCAAGCCTTGGGTTTTTAGAATATCGAAACGATGTGCACCTCGTGCTACATGCCCAATTGCAAACTTTGACTCTATCTCCTCTAGAATAGTCAATTAATTCTCCAAGAATTATAAATTGCAATTTTAATACTTCTTAAATCTAAAATTAGATTTATGACAAGTATATTAAATTAAGCATTAAAGTCATCATCACATAAATCTTCCAAAGATTTTATGCTCTACTTATTTTGCTTAATTTTGGGCGTAAGGTATAATAAGTTATTTTATCAAATAAAGTAACCTATTATTTATTCCCAATTTGAAAATTAAATCATTTAAAATATTTTAATCCCAGATTATATTTTAAATATCCAACTTTTCAATTTCTTATCTTGATTACAATAGTCCAACTATTCAATCAACGATTAGTGGTACTATATATATTATAATGATTATAATAGTCCAACTATACAATCAAATATAATCCAAATTAATTAACCTCAATTACATTGATTACTATAATCCAATTATAAAATCAACTGTAAACTGAATAATTAATTAATTCAAATATATTGATTAATATAATCCAATTATATAATCAAGTATAATACAGTCCAACTGTTTATTAAAACAACAATTTAAATATTAGTCCAACTAACATTTAATATTACGACGAAATAATTGAATGAGCGCGTATGGCGAGTAATTGAACGAGTATTGCAAATTCAATTCTTGCCTCCCACTATTTTTCGTCGAGCCTCTAACCCTCTGTCGAGTACTCGGGAAACCGTGTTTCCTAGTGGGCTAGGATCCCGTTAAAGTATCACACAATCTTGACTTTGGCCAACAAATTGTATGATAATTAACTAGGTAGATCTCGAAGATCAATTGGATCTCATCCAACTCCTAGATCCAGTAGGTGGACATCCAAGTCCCAAACATATATCTTATATATGCCTATACATCGAATGTATACCCTAACCTTTTTCCTCTGAATCAACTAGGCCTTGGCTTTGGCACAACAAACCTAGTGATCCCAGTCAAGCGCGGACCCATTGACATGGAAGCTTCGTAATCAATGTCAATGGACAAGAAGTGGTCTTGACTTTGGCCAACAAACCACAACTTGGACACGACACCGATATGGAACAAAGCCTCGTGATTAAAACACATCTTTGACGGACAAGGGCTTGACTTTGGCCAACAACCCTGCCAATCTCGGATCTTGAGTAAGAATCACTCAATGGAAGGAAAATAAACGCTTGATATTTAACGAGGGTTTTTCGCGTGCAAATTGGCTACCAATTTAGTTATCTTTGTTAAGGTCTCATCATCATACACCCTTAAACATGCATTCTAAATACATAATAAAGCGAGTATGAAAATAAATAATAATGATATGCGGATGGATACTTTACATTGATCCTAGATCAAATCTCTCCCTTTCTCACTCAAGCTAGCACTTGTACTACTTCTACCCGTTACACTACACTTCTAAAGAAACCTCATTTACATTGAGGGGAATATGAGAAGAGAATACAAAGAGAATAGAGGTGATAAGGCTGGACTCGCAGGTCCAATTTAATAAATCGAATTTATTACAACAATTTCTAAAATTGCCCCACCCATCTAATATCCATCCGATATACATTATTCATGCATCACAACCATGTATTCACTCATATAAGCATGCTATCAATCAATCTAATCAAATTAATTAATCTGATAATTATGTGATCATCCAATGTTCAAACAACGATTTGATTTTGTTCGAGTCAAACTCGTTTTTGCGAATAAGTACTTAAAGTACAAATTCTAGAATTAAATTAAACTACACAATTAAATCCAATTCAATTTGTATTTAATTCTAATTCACTATTTAATTCCAAATTAAATAACACACTTTAATAATAAACCCTTTTCGACTTAAATTCCAAATTTAATCGCTACGGGTCTCAAAGCCCGATTAATATCCAATATTAATTTAATTAAAGTCTAATGGGCTTTTAATTAATTTCTTAAGGCGTGGTCTTTTGGTCAACTCGGGTCAAACCCGCAACCAAAGTCCAATCCGGGATTTACCCCATAAGCCTTTAAATTAATTTTGGCCCATTAGGCCCAATTAAATTACAAAGGTCCATTAGTTGCATTTGGGCTTTATGGTTAAGGTTTTGGGCCCAATTGGATCCAATCCATTTGGCCTAAACCCAACTTGATAAAATCAAGCCCAATAGGCCCAATTACAACATTAGAAGCCCAAATCCAATTTAAGGCCTCAAATAATTAAATTACATAAATCCAATTTAACAATTTAATTACTTAAAGTGCATTACATGATTAATCAACTAAATCAACATTTCCAAAACACTAAATTAGTCCAATTAATCATACTCAATTTCATCATCACATGTCCAACACATTAAGATTAAAATCAAACTCATTACATGCTTTACTTTATTCTTGGCAATGGGGTTAATTCATGTTCGATTTGTTTAATCCAATTAAACCCAATTCGACATTAAATCAATATACCGTAATGATTTTCAACACATCCAATGTTTCAAAAAAATCAAAATTCACCAAGAACACAAAGGGGCATAACTCTCGGCAAACACATCCAAAAATTGGGGAAATTTGTTCCAAACAATATTTAATCAAATTGATCCAACCAATCATCAATTAAACAAGTATTAAGCATACTTAATCATCCAATTTCATAATTGCATGCTCAATTTCATTTTACCCAATTTCAAGTTTCATGACATACTTTGCAATTTGGGGATTTTTCGTCCAAATCGAATTCAATCCAATTGATTCCGCAATCGACGTTAAATCATCATCCCGAATGATTTCCAACACTTCCAATTGTCAAAAATCAAAAATCCCAAGACATAAAAAAAAATTAAAGTTTCGGCCAAGGTGATTATTTGGGGGAAAAAAGATCCAATCACATTTTCTTGAAATTGACCATGTCAATCTTCAATTCAAACACAATTAAGCATACAAATCCATCCAATTTAATTTATCATGCTCAAATTCAAGTTTGCCCAAATTTTAGCCCTAACATTTTTCATGCTTTTAACCTAAGCTCTTGATGCCATTGTTGGAGTTTCTAGAGGTCCCAAGATCAAAACTCAAGCATGAATCATAAGCAAATACAACGATTTAAGTGCGGAATACTTACATCGAGCGGTTGAGAGACGATTTGGCAACAAAAACGAACTGAAATTTTGCTCACTGCCCACTGCTCATGTGCGCCCACTGCAGCAGTTTGTGCTTCTGTTTTGCTGCATTTTGATCAAGAAAAACGAGCTCCAAGCTTCATCAAAACGTTCCTGCTCATGGGTATACTTCCCTTATCACCTTGGCATGATCCCGGAGTGTGCTAGCACTCTTGTTTTGCCACAAAACACACTTGCTTCCCTCCATTTCTTTTTGTTCTGTTCGGCAGTTCACTGCCCCTTGAAACCAGAAATGGCGTGAGAGAAGAGAGGAGAAGAAGAGGAGAGAGTTTTTATTTTGAATTTGCTTGTTCCTTTTGTTTCAAAAACGTGAGAGAGAAAATGAAAAGCAAAAATGAAATGATATCAAATACCAAAAATGAATTTTTTTAATCAAAAAACCCTTCAAAAACCGTGAAAGGTTTTTCCCTCCAAAAGAAAATTCATCATTTGCCATCATTATCTCACATTGAGAATAGAGACAATGTATCATCCCTTAAAGGTGACTAGATACATCCATCATCTATTCGTATCAAGTAATGAGATATCGCGATGTGATTTGCGGATTCCTACTCGTTTCAAAATACGAATGTGTCCGCAAACACTTTCGGGCTCGGTTTCACTAATTCCAAATTAACGAATTTCCGTCGCGACGAGAACTAAATAATTACGCCTAGCGAAATCACTATTCACGTCGCTAACGAATTAATTCTAAATTAATTCGCTCGCCCGAATTAAAATATAATTTTAATTCCGCGTCGAAATCTAATTTCGTTTAATAATATATCGAATATATTATTTTATCGATTAATTCCAAATTAATCGTTATCTCTCTCCTAATAAGGCATTTTATCCAAGATAAAGTTCTCCGCAATTAATCCAAGATTAATTCTCTCTCTCATCATATTAATCCCAGATTAATATAAGTGCGAGTCATACGTCATCGGTGAATCTTTGGGAAGCGACCCATGAGATCCCCGGATATGTTGGTAGTAAATACGGTCGTCGGAGTATCCGAATCACGTACGTACCAAGTACTACGTTCTACCGATTTACGAGACAAGGTCGACTCCTAGCAAAGCACCAAGTCTTCCCAATTCTCCGGACATATTCTTATAAGAATATTAAGATCTGTATCAAGCGTAGTATACTATTGTATTGTGCATATCGGCCCAGTATCGGATAGTCACGTGCTAGGCCTAGGGCTGGATAAGTGTCTGCCCCGTACGAAGCACATGTCGGATGTCTGGTAACTAGTCACTATAATCGGATATACATGACCTTGTCATAATATCCCGATGGCCGCGCAGCACTTAAGAGCACTAATACCGTATCCTGCGTGACATCATCTCCACTATGACTGGAGTGATACTTCCGTCTTGACATCACATCCAATACACTACGACTCTCTGATAAACCCAGAAGTGGTGTACGCAGAACCGGTTAAAGCCTGTACCACAAAGACCAAAGTCTATCGATTATCGTAAGTATTAGCGATGTAAGTCTCAGGTTAAGACTATACACACCTACCTTGATTTCGGCCTCCCATAGACACATAGTCATAATACCAATGGGATTCCGAAGGGTCTATCCAGAGCGAAGCTGTTTCCCGTACCATCGGTGAAACACGACCTCCTATCGCACTTGCATAAGTCTCCAACACTTATATATATGAGAACTATGCCGTTGTGCCCTCACAACGTGCATAAGTGCAATACTAGCCTATTCCGCATTATCGATGTCCAGTCTCGATAATACTTCGGCTAGGGATATTTAATGATTAATCTTTCGGGGACCGATACTGTCTCATATCATTCTCAGTCTAGGAACTAATCATAGGGACCTCTCTTCATTTATATATGTATGGTGATCTAATCATAAATGATGAGAGTGCAATTTCCTTGTCACATAGTTAATTTGCTACAACAACACAATGATCTGTGCAAATAGTGACGCTATGGGTCATTTTTTCCAACATAAGCCTCCTTAAACAACCGAAAAACACAACCATTGAACCTCTAAAAAACACAAAAAACAGTAGCTTTGAAGACCTGAAACAGTAAGCAAAAAATACAGAGGAAACAGCAGCAAAACGGAGGTCAAACAGCAAGCAAAATAGCAAAACGGTGAGCTAAGACGCTAAACCAGTGAACCAGAGAAGTTGAGGAGCTTTTACCCTTCCAATCTCCGCGAAACGCAAGTCCGAAAATCGGCAAAAAAGGTTAGACCTGAGGGTATTTTTCACACTCGTTTTCAATTTATTTTTATTATTTATTGAGTATTGTTTGCATGATTATTATGTTAAAATGCATTTTGTGGCCGTTGAGTAGATAAATATGCATGTATTACGAAATATTGTATGTTGTGGCCTTGGAATAAAATGAAAGATATGTCAACTCTCGCGGTATATCGGATGGAAACCCGGACATAAATTTCATAGCCAATTCCGAATGGACGATAGTATGATCTGTACTCGGGATACAACTCCACGTACCGCTTGAGTAAACGGCACCTTCTTTTGTTTTATGTTGCATTGATTTATTTATTATTCGTCATTTAAATTCCGCATGTTACTTGTTTATGCATGATGCGATCGAGCGCATGGGCTTAGTAATTCAGATTAAAGGTCCCCTATTTAGAGGAGTTAAAACCCTTTATCACGATGTTTTACCGCGCCGATTGATGTGTGTTCGGTTGAATGTACGATATGTTCAATCGGGCATACTAAGTTTGATATTATTGTCTTTATTCTTGTATGCATGATGCGATCGAGCGCATGGGCTTAGTAAGTCGGATTAAAGGTCCCCTATTTGGAGGGGTTAAAACCCTTTACCACGATGCTTTGCCGCGCCGATTGATGTGTGTTCGGTGGATGTAAGATATGTTCAATCGGGCATACTAAGTTTGATATTATTGTCTTTATTCTTCATATGCATTATGCGATCGAGCGCATGGGCTTAGTAAGTCGGATTAAAGGTCCCATATTCTGAGGGGTTAAAATCCTTTACCACGATGCTTTGCCGCGCCAGTTGATGTATATTCGGTTGAATGTAAGATGTGTTCAATCGGGTATACGAAGTTTCATATAGTTATCTTTATCTTTGTACGCATTGTAATGAAAAGCGCATGGGCTTATTGTGTTGGAGTAAAAAGGTTCTCCATTTGTGGGAAGAAAAGCCTAAAAGGCTACCTTTACCATGATATTTGACGCGTCTTTCATACATTGATTACATCATCTATCCTTGTCTTGGCTCGATCTATTACCATTGGTACACCCATATTATTAGCCCTTGCACTTTCCTTTGTTCACACACAAACCAGAACCCTCATTCACGTTAAGACATAATCCTCTTCACGCTAATCACACCTTCAACCACTTAGCCTCAGCCCACGCGTAAAGCCACATATACCATTCACGTCATAAGCCATTATCCTAATGCCACAGCCCTCTCAAACACTTAAGCCTGACCACCGCGCAAAACTACCTCCCTCACTGCACGAGAAAACCCTTGCCTTTTTGCCCACACATTGCCGCACCTAACTCCCTACAAATCACTTCAGATTGCCGTGAAAAGAACCCCCCAAGCAGCCCAATTTCACGCACACAACCAGCACCAAATCTGCCCACAAAATAATAGACCTTTGCCGATCAAATACAAAGCCACAAACACTCAAAACAGCAGCCCCCTTTGACGTATCAGACACCTCAAAAACAGCCCCGAACTACATCACAATACCCCCAAAAAAGAACCCACGCATGTGTTTGTGTCAATTCTAGATATCTTTGCCGCGCTTCTTGCCATGTCATTTATCTTTTAGCACAGCATTGCTCTATTCACGCATGTATTATGAAATCCCATATAGTCATCCTTATCTTTGTATGCATCGTAATGAAAAGCACATTTATTCCATTGGTTGCATCATTTACCTTATTCTTGGCTTAACGTATTACAATTCATATATCCATGTTATGATAGCATTTGAGTATTATTTCTTATGGTATATCGGATGGAAACCCAGACATAAATTCCGTAGCCGATTCCGAATGGATGGTAGTGCGGTCTGTATTTGGGATAAAATTCCACGTACTACTTGGAAAAGTGCTCACATGTGTGTTTGTGTCCATATTAGTTATCTTCTTTTGCACCACGCCATAGCATGCTTACTTCAATGCCTAATTGCATCCTTAATTGTCTTTTTGCATTATGTACTTAGTTGACTCTTTTATTTATGCATGGACATGTAATGGCTATTTGTTTATGCTTCCGCACGTATAAGTATGATATGTCTATAAAATCACATGTTCGCCATTATTTGATTCGCTTTTGTGTGTGCTTGCGTGGTTAGTGTGTGCTTGTGTTTCCATGAATACAATATGCCAATAAAGTTGTATATTCGTTGCTACTTTGATTTACTTTCAAGCATGCAATCTTAGATGTAAGATTTATGCAAATTAAGGTGTAAGTTTTATTTTTGCGCATATGAACTTAGAAGCCTGATACTCTTGGAAATAAGTGTTACTTAAGCTTGATTAAATTATTACACAAATCCTTTCATTACAAGTGACATAAGTAAGGGACCATTCCGAACCCAACGGTTTGAGGTCTTCCCTTGCGAGGGGTGAGTGCGGCCTTAAATCTCATTTTCCCGGTTCACATCGGGTGGCGACTCCATTATTCTCCGGTTTAGTCCCACGTGGCTACTCTGTACTCCCAACCGGGCCGCGAGCCCGGAACATCATGCGTCGTCCAGTTTCTGTGTTCCTACAGTGAGTGCGGCCTTAAATCTCATTTTCCCGGTTCACACAGGGTGGCGACTCCATTATTCTCCGGTTTAGTCCCCCGCGGGCTACTCCGTACTCCCAACCGGGCCGCGAGCCCGGAACAGCATGCGTCGCCCAGTTTCTATGTCCTACACAGACATAACATATGCCGATCTAAACTGGATCTATCAATGTCCTGCGTTGATAATCCTACAATTGGGAACATTTAAGAATGATTGGATCTCATAAATTAAACTAATTTAATTTCTTTAATCGTCATTCTAAGGACTATATTTTACAAGTAGTCAAAATTACTTATGGACAATACTTATAAATAAACAGATTCATTTCACAAGTTCACTGTTTTCGTTCGTGAAAATGCATTGCATAACTTTGATAGGATTGTCACTGTTACACATTACACAAGTCCCATCAAAGTGGGGGCGACTGTAGGCACTGCATTTTTACATATAAGTCCCTATGATGAGTCTCATTTGGAGACACTAACTTTTAAGTCGCGGGAAACGGACGTCAGAAGGGGAAATTCAGAATGGGCATGTCATCAGATTCATTTCACAAGTTCAATGTTTTCGTTCGTGCTGTGTTCGTTAACACGTTCGAACGTCAGACAGATTGCGAGCGTTCGTGTAGCGTTCGAATAGTCGTTCGAACGGTGTCGGTATTTCTGGTTTTGCTGCTAGCCTTACACCCAAGCCCAATTAGCCCACCAAAGCCCATAAAACACATCCCAATTAATTAAATACATATTTACCACATGGGTAATTAAATAAAATATTAATTAAATCATATACCAAATAAAATAAAATATTAAATAAAATCATGCCTAATTAAAATCAATCAACCAATTATATTCCCAATCAATGATATTTTTATTCCTAATTAAAAATATTGTATGCCTAATCAAAACAAATTAAATATTTTAACTTCCTAATTAGCCAAATTTTGTCCCCCACTCAATATTTGGTTTTCCTTGTTTGAAATTAAATCAAATCCCCCTTTAATGCACAAATCCCTTCCTTGTCAAGCAAGGATTCACCCATCCCCTTGTCTATAAAAAGAAACCACTTCCAACCCTTGAAGCGCTCGAACTTACGCACATACAGCAAAATTGGCTCTCTCAATTCACACCATATACAAGAAAAATCACAGCCCTTAAACACTCCCCATAATCGAAAACAGCAACCCCCTAAACACCCTTGCATTACCGAGATCACAGCCCTAAACACCATCCACCCACGCCAACAAACCACCTAAAATAGTAACTAGAAAACTGCACTTTCAATCCCTAAAACAGTAACTAAAAACTGCACGTTAAACCATCAAAAACATCCAAAACAGTGGCATAAAATACTTGAAACAGTGACCAGAAAATGTCACCAAAAGAGCAGTGAAATACAGCAGCAAAACAGGGAGAACGACGGCTCAAAACAGTGAGACAACGAACGAGAGCAGTGAACCAGTGAACCGGAGGAGTTGTGGAGCGTTAGCCCCTTCCGACGATCGTGTACCTTACGTCCGAGAGTTGATTTAAAAGGTTAGACCTGAGGGCACTCTTTCTATTTATTGTCATTCGTTTTTTAATTGTTTTATTTCGTATGAGAGTCGTTTATGGATGCATGTTGTGGTTTTAAATAAAAATGAAAATGTGTCGCCTCTTGTGGTATATAGGATGGAAACCCGAACATAAATTTCATAGCCAATACCGAATGGACGGTACTATGATCTGTACTCGGGATACAACTCCACGTACCACTTGAGTAAACGGTGCATATTTCGTTTTACGTTATTTTGATTTGTTTAGATTCGCTACTTGATTTCCCCATGTTATTTGTTTATGTAATGATGAGAGTTTGCGCATGGGCTTAGTAAGTGCGATTAAAGGTCCTCTATTTTGAGAGGTTAAAATCCTTACCACGATGTTTTGCTGCACCGGATGATGTATATTCGGTTGAATGTGAGATATGTTCAATCGGATACAAGAAGTCCGATATCATTGTCTTTACTTTTTATATATGTATTGTGTTGTTTGCGCTTGGGCTTAGTAAGTGCGATTAAAGGTCCTCTATTTTGAGAGGTTAAAATCCTTTACCACGATTTTTTGCCACGCCGGATGATGTATATTCGGTTGAATATGAGATATGTTCAATCGGATACACGAAGTCCAATATCATTGTCTTTACTTTTTATATATGTATTGTGTTGTTTGCGCATGGGCTTAGTAAGTGCGATTAAAGGTCCTCTATTTTGAGAGGTTAAAATCCTTTACCACGATGCTTTGCCGCGCCGGATGATGTATATTCGGTTGAATTGAGATATGTTCAATTGGGTATACGAAGTCCGATATTGTTATCTTTATCTCTTATATGCATTGTGTTATTAGCGCATGGGCTTAGTAAGTGCAATTAAATGTCCTCTATTTCAAGGGGTTAAAATCCTTTACCACGATGCTTTACCGCGCCAGGCGAGGTACATATGATTGGATGGGAATAAGTTCAATCGGACATGTGAGGTCCTACATTGTTGATTTGTTTGTCTATGTATGTTTTGCATGCATCAGGTCTGGTTTCGTTCGAACGAGTTCTCGAACGCCATACGAACGTGAACCTTCTTTTTATCGTTCGAACGTGTTTTCGAACGCTACTCAAATGCGCACGCATTTTCTTAGTTTTATCATGCATCAAGTCTGGTTCCGTTCGAACGCGTTCTCGAATGCTATACAAACACAAACCTTCTGTTTACCGTTCGAACGCGTTTACGAACGCTACACGAACGCACACACACTGAACTGAGTCCTTTTTCATAATATTCCATGCGTAATTGCCCCTATCAGTTATCCCTTTGTATTACGAATCTAATTGCCTCTTTTCATTACGCATGATCGTGTCATTGTCATTTATCTGTATTCCCCACATGTATGAGTACAACGTGTTTATTAAGTTGTATGCTTGCCGTATGTTCATTTATCTTTATGCATGCAAATCCGGACATAGATTATATGCATATAGGTTGTATGCAAACATGAAAAAAATGTGCTATATGAACTTAGATATGAGCTTTGTACTTATGCATGCGAACTTAGGAAGCAAATTACTCTTGGAAATAGGTGTTGCTTAGGCTTGGTTGAATTAATGCACAAATCATTTCATTACAAGTGGCATAAGTAAGGGACCATTCCGAACCCAACGGTTTGAGGTCTTCCCTTGCGAGGGGTGAGTGCGGCCTTAAATCTCATTTTCCCGTTCACACCGGGTGGCGACTCCATTATTCTCCGGTTTAGTCCCCCGCGGGCTACTCTGTACTCCAACCGGGCCGCGAGCCCGGAACAGCATCGTCGCCCAGTTTCTGTGTCCTACACAGACATAACATATGCCGATCTAAACTGGATCTATCAATGTCCTGCGTTGATAATCCTACAATTGGGAACATTTAAGAATGATTGGATCTCATAAATTAAACTAATTTAATTTCTTTAATCGTCATTCTAAGGACTATATTTTACAAGTAGTCAAAATTACTTATGGACAATACTTATAAATAAACTGTCAAATTTTATTAATCAATGCAATAATATAAAATTACATATTTATCCCTATTGGATCTAGGGCATATAACCAACAATCTCCCACTTGCACTAGAGCCAATCTCTATGATATTTTACACCAAACAATTCAGCGTGCCTATCATGATTCTGTTGGGTTAGTGCTTTTGTAAGAGAATCTGCTAAATTTTCTTTAGTAGGAATTTTCTCTATTTTCACATCACCTCTTTGGATTATCTCTCTAATCATGTGATATCGTCTAAGAACGTGTTTGGATTTCTGATGAGACCTTGGTTCTTTAGCTTGTGATATGGCTCTGGTGTTGTCACAGTCATCACAATCGCATTGTTACTATCAGGAACAACACCTAAATCTGTGATGAACTTCTTTATCCAAACTGCTTCTTTAGCTGCTTCTAAAGCGGCTATGTATTCAGCTTCCGTTGTTGAGTCTGCTGTAGTAGTTTATTTAGAACTCTTCCAGCTTACTGCACCTCCAAACATAGTAAACAAGTATCCTGGTTGTGATTTGCTATCATCTTTATCAGATTGAAAGTTAGCATCACAATACCCCAATACTTTGAGCTCGGAACATCCTCCAAAAATCAAGAACACATCATTAGTCATTCTTAAGTACTTAATGATTGTCTTGACAGTTATCCAATGATCTTCTCTAGGATTAGCCTGATATCTGCTCGTAACACTTTGAGCGTAAGACACATCAGGTCTCGTACATAACATAGCGTACATGATTGATCCTATAGCAGAAGCATTTGGATTTGTTTCATGCGTTCAACCTATTCAGAAGATTTAAGGCATATCTTCTTAGAGAGATAGATTCCATGTCTCATTGGCAAGTAGTCTCTTTTGGAATCTTCCATCTTAAACCTTTTAAAAACTTTGTCTATATACGTGGATTGTGAGAGGCCAATCAACCTTTTAGATCTATCTCTATAGATCTTAATTCCTAGAATATAAGTTGCTTCTCCCAAATGCTTCATGGAGAATTTCTTGGAGAATTTCTTGGATAACCATAGTTTGACTGATTGGAGCATTGGAATGTCATTTCCTATTATTAATATGTCATCCACATATAATATTAGGAATACGACTGCGCTCCCACTAACCTTCTTGTATACACAAGGTTCATCTTCATTTTTGATAAAATCAAACTCTTTGATTGTCTCATCAAAATGAAGATTCCAACTCCGAGATGATTTCTTTAATCCATAAATGGATTGTTGTAGCTTGCATACCTTATTTATGTTTCCTTTAGAAATGAAGCCTTCAGGCTGTGTCATATACACATCCTCTACGAGTTTCCATTCAGGAATGCAGTTTTGACATCCATCTGTCAAATCTCATAATCATGATATGCAGTTATTGCAAACATAATCCTAACAAACTTTAACATGGCAACTGGCGAAATTTTTTCATCATAATCAATTCCTTGAATTTGTTTGTAACCTTTTGCCACCAACCTAGCCTTGTAGGTTTGAACTTTCCATTTGCATATGTCTTTCTTTTAAAGACCCATTTGCACCCAATGAGAGTTATCCCTTTAAGTGCATCTACCAGGTTCCAAACTTGGTTGGTATGCATCGAATCCATTTCGGACTTTATAGCTTCAAGCCATTTAGAAGAGTCAATGTCAGACATTGCCTATGTATAACTAGTAGGATCATCGTTCTCAACGATATATACATAATATTTTCCTTCCATAAGAGATCTATATCTTTCTGGCTTATGTTGTATTCTACTAGACTTTCAGAGTTCTTGAACTTGTGGTTGTTCCACCGCCGATCTTTTGCGAGTTGAAGGTAATTCAATGTCATTTGATGGTTCTGGGACTTCATCAAGTTCCAGTCTACTCCCACTATCTTTTCTTAGAAGAAACTCTTTCTCTAGAAAAATAGCATTCCGTGAAATAAACACATTTTGTTCATTTGGATCGTAGAAGTAGTATCCCTTTGTTTCTTTTGGATACCCCACAAATTTGCATTTAATTGACCTTGCTTCCAACTTGTCAGCAGGCGATTGCTTCACATAAGCTTCACAACCCCAAACTTTTACAAAGTTGAGATTGGGTCGTTTGCCATGCCATATCTTATATGGTGTTTTGCTAACAGATTTAGATGGAACATTATTTAGAAGGTAAGCAGCGGTTTCTAATGCTAGTCCCCAGAACGATTTTGGAAGATCTGTGCTAGACATCATTGATCGTACCATGTCTAACAAGGTTCGATTTCTCCTTTCAGAAACACTGTTGTGTTGAGGTTTCCCTGGAGGAGTCCATTGTGAAATGATGTCATGTTCCTTAAGATAGTCTTGAAACTCGTAGCTCAAGTATTCTCCACCTCGATCAGATCGGAATGACTTAATGCTTTTGCAAGTTTGTTTCTCTACTTGGTTTCTGAATTCTTTGAACTTTTCAAACGATTCAAACTTATACTTCATTAAGTATACGTAACTAAAACGTGAATAATCATCAGTAAAGGTTATGAAGTAGGAGTAACCACCTTTTGCTTGAATCGACATAAGGCCACATATATCGGTATGTACTAGCTCTAGTAATTCTGTTGCACGTAGTCCTTTTCCAGTAAAAGGCAATTTGGTCATTTTACCAATTAAACAAGATTAACAAGTCGCATATGATTCATAATCAAAGGGGTTCAAGTAACCCTCTTTATGTATTTTTGTAAGTCGTGTTTCATTAATATGACCAAGTCTACAATGCCAAATGTATGATTCTTTTAAACTATCTTGTTTATTTATATTGAGGATAGTGTTATTTAGTTCCAGAACATTCAATCCATTGCTTAAATATCCAATACCATACGAAATATCATCATATGAAAATGAACAACAATTGTTCTTTATTATAAACTTAAAACCTTCCTTGTCCAAACAAGATACAGAAATAATGTTTTTACTGAGTATTGGAACATAAAAATAATTTTCTAATTCTAAAACTAATCCACTTGGTAATGATAGAAAATAAGTTCCTACGGCTAAAGCAGCAACTCTTGCTCCATTTCCCACTCGTAGGTCCATTTCATCTCTTTGAAGTCTTCTACTCTTCTTGAGGCCCTGCATATTATTACATATGTGAGAACCACAACCAGTATCCAATACCCAAGTAGAAGATTTACTATCATTAAGATTAACCTCAATCATAAATATACCTGAAGTATAAGCAACTGCTTTTTTCTTTTCCTCGAGGTATTTTGCACAGTTTCTCTTCCAATACCCTTTTTTTCACAGAAGAAACATTTGCCATTGTCTTTCTTCTTAGTCACACCACCAGTGGGCTTGTGAGTGTTGGCCTTTTGGGCCTTACCCTTTGAACATTTCTTAGGGCGTTTCTTAAATTTTTTGGAACCACTCATTAGCATCACAGAACCTTTCTGTGATTTTATGTCTTTCTCAGCAAGTCTTAATATATTAAGCAATTTAGGAAGTGTAGCATCCAACTTGTTCATATGAAAATTCAAAATGAACTGAGAGAAAGACTCTGGAATGATTACGATACAAGATCAATATATAAGCCATGGTCCATGATAAAACTAATATCAACTAATTTTTCAATGTAGCTAATCATCTTCAGCATATGATCATTAACTGAAGAACCATCTTTCATCATGGATCGAAACAGAGTCTTAGATATCTCATATCTTTCAGTGCAAGCGTATGCATCAAACAATTCCTTGAGATGTGCTATAATTGTGCTCGCATCCATAGACTCATGTTGCTTTTGTAATTCTGATGACATTGAGTCCACCATCAAACATACCGCCTGCTCATTATCATCATAATGCTTCAACCAAGCATTATATTCTCCTTGTGTTGCATCTTCGGCATGTTCTGGTGGAACACTATGTTCCAGGACATAAACCTTCTTTTCTTGCCTAAGAACAATTCTTAGGCTGCGGTACCAATACGCGAAGTTAGGTCCAGTCAACTTATTTGCATCAAGTATGCTTCAGGGAAATATTGTTACTCATGTTTTGTTTGGAAACCTATATGAAGAATAGAGAATTTTGATTAGATTTATTGCATTGATATAAACCATAAGATATTTGGACTTTTAATCTAATGGTTACTCCCACTATTTTATTTGAATTTTGTCAACCCTCTTAGTGACAAAATTATCGTGGGCTATGATCCCATTTTACTTAAAATAAAATGACAACGAGGGTTAATCACTTTATTTAAGTTCAATTGTGTAGGTACTTGTTACCAATTACATCTCATGTAACTCATAGATCGTTAAGTTGACAACTCATATCTTGACAACCCTTGTCATCATATCTTATATGAAACTTAACATTTGCCTCCAAAATAAATGATCATGACGAGGGTCACCTCATCAAATATTTTGATTAAGTCAAACCACTATTTATAATCTAAACATATTCGATGTTAAACTTGATCTTAACGAGGGACAAGTAATCAAGAATAACAAAGAGTTCTGGTTTTGATTATAATAATGGAAGGCAATGTTATAAACTTAAATTATTCGGAGGGATTTTAGTTTTAATTTATTTTAAACTTTAGAATAAAACATTTTGAATGAAAGAATGCACCAGTTAGATTCCCAGAATAGTGGAGGGGTCACAGCGGTCCTACTTAAAACCCAAACTTTTTTTTGGAAAAATTTACAAAATATATTCCAAAAGATATTTTTTGTACAATTGTATAAGGAGCATCCCCTAGGAAAGTGCTTAAAAGCACAAAATAACAAAGCCAAAAGTTCAAACACGGCCTAATACATGGCCCATGAAACGAAAACTACAAGACAGGTAGTGCTATTAAAAAACGCTGTGCGCATTTTACCCAGCTCAAATAAAGAATCAGCCCAACACACAAATCTTCTCTGCAAATATCAACAAATTCGGCCCGGCCCACACAATTCTACCAATTCGGCCCAACAAAACAGCCCACTGTCGAAAGGCATGTATTTGCGATCTGCATGCAATCTATAGGCCCATTATTTACATCCTTGGCATCCCCAATTGAACAACCAACCCACTCACAATCATCAAGACGGTTGAAGGTCATAACCGCCGGCCCTTACAGATGCAAGCCGTCGATAACAGGCTTAAGACAAAGCCAAAAAAATGGAAAGAAACCAATAAGAGTATCAAAAGATACAGGTCAAAACGAAAATGCAAAGAAGACCACCAATCCACAGCATAAACCACACATAAACCATGCACAGTGAGAAGCACATAAACCAACAGGCCCACATACAAGCCCACAAGCGCCTCCACCAAAACAAACCAACTGCTCCCTGCCTCACAACAAGCCTCCAGCAGGCCAGCCAGAACAAAAGCTACAAAACCAGGAAGCCATTTCTCCAAGCAAAAGGCAATCAAAAACCCAAAGGTGAACCAAGAAACCAACCGCTTCAAACCTGGCCACAAAACGCAATCCAAGAAAGCACCCGAATTTCAAGGTTGAGGAAACTACAAAATCCAGCAAAAGCAAAACAAAACAAACCAGAAGCCCAAAAAAGAGCAGCAAGTGAAGTCCATCAAGAGGAGAGACAAAGCTCACAAGCGCAAGGGCCTTAGCTTGACCGCAAACTCAAACGGAATCAAAGTCCAACTCAAAGGCCTAAAACTAGGCGATAGGACCAAACAAAAACATCGCCCTGGAAGGATCAAACACGATCAAACCTTCTTCATTTTCCCCTTCTTTTTCGGTTTTTGGGGCCTAGGAGAAGAATTACTAACCTCAGAAGGACCTTCTTTGGAAGTACTTGCCTTCCCTCTTCTGATAACCAATTCCAATGTTTCAGGCGTAGAAGACCCACCTCCGTCCAGGCGTGCAATAGAATCAGTATTATCATTCGCAGCTAAGTTTCCCATTTCGCTCCACCAGAGAGAATTTGAGCTTATTTGTTCCCAAACCTTCACTGGGGGGCTGCCCACACTAGCCCTATCGTCAGCAGTGACCTTCTGCCTTGCAGCCTCATCACTGTAGGCCGAGGAACCTCCCAAACTTCTTAGGCTCTTATCGTCATTTTGATAGAACCAGCTTGACATGCATTAATCAAACAAGCAGTTAAATTTCAAGTTTATTTAAATTTGGTCTCTTATTTATACATCTAATGTATTTTTAGTTCATCATAATTTCCTTAAAATATTCATAATATTTTATTATCCAATCTTATTGGATAAATTTATGATATTGTTTTATTATGTTTAATTATTTATGAGACTTAAATATTTTATCCTAATCTTATTAGAATATAATTTTTATCTTATTAACATTGTATAATTATAATCATTATTCTAATAGGAAACAATTTCCTTTATTTGAGATTAAATGTATCATATTTAAATTTGAATTCTAGATTTTTAATCTAATTATAAATCATTCAAATTTAATTTGTATCATAATCTTATTAGGTTACTTAATTTATATTTATTTTAGAGATAAATTCATAATCCAATTAGAATTTTATTTCTTAATAAATTTTAATCCAATTAGATAAATTCAAGTTATTTGTTATGATCTTCAAGTTATTTGTCCCACAAGTAGTGATTCTAATTCTTAAAAGCAAAGATGACGTAAATCATATCTAAGTCATTGGTAGGGTAATTGTAGTCGTATACCCTCAGATCCCCAAAGCAAAAGTCATTACCCTACTATGCTATAATAGTATATATGCAAAACCATTTCGAGACGTATCACAATTAACCATATAACTACGATGGCCAGGTAAGGACGCTAATACAAAAGCTGAATTCGAACGCTCTTTTGACCCCTAACAGTTCTCCTAGCACTTATGAGTCTATACATACCCCCTCTTTCTATCACAACTATCCTAATGGAGCTGCTATGTCGGGAAACAATCCCCAAAAATCTCAGGTTTTAGCTTGTTGACCAACAACGCTTCTAAGGGCGTGGTTAATTCTACACTGCTTCAACTTTCTTCTTATTCATATTCATGTCATCCTTAAATATCACATCTTTGTGGATGGACACTTCAAGGAGTCAAGATTCACACCGGGAAAGTTTAACATAATGTTTATGCTTTCTTCAAAGTCTTGCAAGGCCCTGTGGAGGTGGCATTTGCAATCTTCCGTACTTTTCGGATAAATCACTATGTCATCAGTAACGACAATTATGAATCAACCTAAGAGTGGTTTAGGCACCAAATTCATCAAATCCTTACATGTCAAGAAGCATTTGTAATACCAAAGGCATAACCAAAACTTGAGATGTCCGTAATAAGTGTGAATTGTCGTTTTCAGGATGCATTCATTTCTAACTTTGAGATGATGGGAGCCTAATCGATCGAGCAAGTCATCTAATTCGAAGCAGTGGGTGATTGGAATCTTATTCATTTATCGCTAGTCAATATATAGCCAGAGCGTGCCATCAATCTTTCCTAGCAACAGCACTAGGCCGATTGAATCCTTTACCTAGAAGATCCTATAGCTGCTTTATCTATTCTCTCAATTCTGCAGGCGCCATTCATCATGGAGGAATCAAAATAGACAGAGTTTCTTGAGCAACATCCTCATAAAACTCTATTCTTTCTCTGGAAGCAACCAACTAACCTTTTAGGAAGAGTATTGGGTTTTATTTATATACAAGAATTTAATCCACTTTGGTCAGCTCTTTTAGTGCTATACTGTTGATGGTGTTTTCAGGCACTATGATATTTAAGGCAGCACGACAAGGACAGAAGGGTAATTCCCTGACTGGTTGAGATCATCAAAGCCGACCCGGCCACTATACAGTAAGAGACCGAACACTTGATGATAGATGACCGGCCACTTTAGTTCGGATGACCGAGCACTATAAAGTCGGCATAAACACTCTCAGCATAAAAGATTATCATGACCGACCTCATGGAGACCGACCAGACGAGCGAGATATGCTCAAAGATAATGACACCCTATTCTTGCGGATAAGATAAGCAAATTATCCTACTCTCACAAGGAAATGAAGTCAGAATCCGAAAAGGAATAAGAAAAGAGAAGGCAATATTAGACTAGGAATCCTTGCAAGAAGAGAAGACTGAGTTCAACTAGGATTTCTTATGCAAATAGGAGTCTGATTTCTATACTATTATAAATAGAAGGGCAGAGTATATATAAAGGGCATAAAAAAATTAGTGATCAGAATCATCAAGCTCTGATTTGTAAAAGCACAAAAAGATCTGAGAAACGTATTGGAGTAATAAAAAGTAGCATCCTGTTTCTGCCCGTGGACGTAGGTCGGACCAAGATCCGCCGAACCACGTTAAATCTCTTTGTCGATTGGTGTGTTTATCTGTCTCTCGCTAAATTTGCATTTGGTCCCCCATAACCAAACAAATTCACTATTGAAGGAGGATTCCCTCGGAGGTGAAATTCCCGTATTACCCTGAGACCAAAATCCACCGTCAACAGTTGGCGCCGTCTGTGGGGATCTGGACAAAAAGCAACTCGTGTAGTAAGACAATGGCGGAAGGCGGAAACCACCAATCATCAGGGAGCTCGGCTGCGGATTGGATGGAGAAGATCGAGGAAAACCTGAGGAAAGAAAGGGAGGAAAACCAGACTCTGCTAAAAACCATAGTAGACCGGTTGGAAAAGATAGAAGGAGCGCACGACGAAAAATTCAAGGCCGGGACTAGCCGACGAAGGAATGAAATTGCGGAAGGAAAGAGAATTGTCGATATAAGTGAGGACGACAGACCCCGGAGGAGGGATCCCTACAGGGTAAGATCTGTGGTGGTGCAGAGAGATTCCCAGACCGAGGACACATGGGAGGAAGAGGATGACAAATCATCATCAGACTCCTCCTACGATAGCCCTCACAGCACCCGGAGAAGAGGGAAAGAATATACCGAAGAAGTACGAGAAGATACCGACCCTGAGAAGCGCCACTCCCAAGATAGCAGAAAAAAAAAGAAACCACAGGAGGCGGCATGGAACCAAAGACAGCAGCATGAAATCTTGGCTGCGGGAGGAGCTGGTCAAATGAGGAGTATACCCCAATACAAACAGAGGGGATGTCCAGGACGGCAAAGATGAGTCCCCCCTCACAGAAGAAATAAAAACAGAGAAATTCCCGAAAAGATTCAGCATGCCAACCATGGCGCCATACAAAGGCCATACCGATCCCAAAACCCACATTGAAGGCTTCGTCATACTAATGGAGGTACAAGGGGTAACAGGGGACGCCATCTGCAAAGTGGTCCCCCTAAATCTGGCCGGACCGGCCATTCTATGGTATAGAAGCCTAGCCCCAAGAAGCATCAGCAGCTTCGCACAACTGAGAAAGTCATTCATACGACACTTCAAAGGGGGTTGTCCCCAGAAAGACATTGGAGAACTAAGGCTTATGAAACAAGGAGACGATGAACCTTTGAAGATATTTATTGAAAGATACCATAATATGGTACTCGAAGTCGGAGGGTATGAATCCCCCGAGGCCCTGGAAAGCTTGAAGGGAGCCTTGAAAATCGGGAGGCTATGGACCCACCTAAGGATCAAGACACCTCGGGCTACGCAACCGCCCTGGAGGTGGCCCGAAAATTCGTTTTGTTAGAGAACGAAGAGAAAGTATCCCGAAAAGGGAACACCATCAGAGAAAAGACCACGAGAGAGGGCGCCCCCCGCCGTGTAGAAAGAGAATCCAGAAGACCACCCCCGAAACACAAGGAGTTCAAACCACTGCATCGAGACAACCAAGAAAGAAGGGCGTCGATCCAAGTAAACCATGTGGTCGGGGAAGATGCATACATTCCCCTAAAGAAACCACTGGGACAAATTGTCATGGAGATCCAGGGGAAAGGCCTCTTAGTAGAACCCGACCAAAGGAGATTCCCCCCGGACAAAAGGAACCAAAAGGCTTATTGCGTACACCACAACTCCAAGGGACATGCAACAGACGGATGTAAAGACCTGCGAGAATAAATGGAAGATCTAGCACGAAACGGGTATCTGAACAAATACATTGACCACGAGGTCATGACGGCCAGACAAAGAGCACGTGGCCGCCAAATCAATATCATCGCAGGAGGAAGAACACTGGCCGGAAACTCTAACCGGTCAAGGAAAGATTACAGCAGAACTCGAGGACTGGACGTCCTAGAAACAGAGCAGGTGACAGGACTTCAGGGAAACCGGTCGGTACCAATAATGTTTACTGATGAGGATACCCGAGGAGTAAATTTCCCTCATGACGATGCATTGATAATCAAGGCAGTAATCAGCGGGGCGGAGGTAGACAGAATCCTAGTGGACCCCGGAAGCACAGTCGACATAATTTCCAGAGAAGCACTGGTCGGCCTAGGGGTGGAGTATGCAACCCTGACCAATGATAGCACTCCCCTATACGGTTTCGGAGGATCAGCCGTCATCCCCCTGGGAAGGATACAGTTGGCCATGACTGTTGGGACATATCCCCGGACCCGGACAATCATGACAGACTTCACTGTAGTAGACTGCATGAGCAGTTATCAGGCCATCGTCGGGCGACCTTTCATGATGAAAACAAAAGCCGCGATGTCCTGCTACCACCTAAAACTGAAATTCCCCACCCGGGAGGGGATCAGAATCGTATGCGGAAGCCAGAAACTAGCTCGCAGCTGCTTCGCGACCCTCTCACGAGAAACTCTCTGCATCAAAGAAGATACCCGGAAATGACAAAGAGGCCTGGGTGAAGAAGAAGAAGACAGAAGCCCTGGACCTCGACCAAACAAAAATGCCCGACTCGCTGCAGCTGATGAGACAGAAGAAATAGAACTTTACGGGCCCGAAAAAAGTATAAAGATAGGGGGAGGCCTGAGCAAGTCTCTACGACAAGATCTGCTAAAATGCCTGAAATGATACTCGGACGTCTTTGCTTGGGGATACAATGACATGCCTGGGATCGACCCAAGATTCATCAATCACCGCCTAGCGATAGACCCATCTCAAAAACCGGTCAGGCAAAAAAGAAGGAACTTCAATCAAGAGAGGAGTAAAGCAATAGCAGCCGAGGTCGAGAAGTTACTAAAGGTAGGTCTCATCAGGGAAGCAAGGTACCCGGATTGGGTATCAAACGTGGTGTTGGTCAGAAAAAACAATGGCAAGTGGCGAATGTGTGTCGATTTCACCGACTTAAACAAGGCGTGCCCAAAGGACAGCTTTCCTTTGCCAAACATAGACCAGCTGGTAGACACGACCGCCTGTCAAGGATTACTGAGCTTCATGGATGCTTTCTCCGGATACAACCAGGTCAAAATGTGCCCTGCAGACGAAGAGAAGACAACCTTCATCACAGATCAGGGGCTTTACTGCTATAAAGTAATGCCCTTCGGGTTAAAAAATGCTGGGGCAACCTTCCAAAGGTTGGTAAACAAAGTTTTCAAACCACTCATCGGCGTTACAATGCTAGTTTATGTCGATGACATGATAACAATGTCGAAAGAACCAAGCAACCACATGGACGACCTAAAAAGGACCTTCGAGCTATTAAGAAACACTGTTGGTATTTTTCTAAGGTACCAAGATCAAACAAGACATGAAAACATGCGTGAATACACCAATGAAGATAGCGGAATACTTACATTGATCGGTTATGTCGATTTGAAGACGAATCATGCCAAAAAACGCACTGCCTTTGTAAGCCCACTGCAGCAGTCCATGCTCACTGTCTTGGCAGTTTCGGGTCTCAAAACGAAGCTCCAAACTCCGTCGGATGAATCCCGCCTCATGGGTGAACCTCCCTACCACCTTCGCAAGACTCGTAGTGTGCTAGCACTTGAATTTTCACCATGAAAATCCACTCTTTGCTTCCCTAAAGTCCACGCCAAAAATTGGTTCCAAACCAGTAACATGTTTCAGTTTTGGGCGTGAGAAGAGGAGAAAAAATGAGAGAGATGATCTTGTATATTAAGTTAAAATGATTTACCAAAAATCAATTTATATTTATGCCATAATTTTCATTAAATTAATAATAAAATTATGACACATAACATGCAATGGCTTAGAGTGTCAAACACTCAAACTCCATGCAATGACATTGAGTGCATTGTACACAATCTACATGCAAAGCATTAGAATGACATGTGTCATGTGGGCCCCACACGTTTCCAAATGAAAGTGGGCCCACGTGCACTCACGCGTTCGGGTTCGATATTTCCGAAATACCGAGCTTACGTCGCGACGTTAATTCAATCGAATAATTGCGGCTACCGAAATTATTATTTACGTCGCTAACGAATTAATTCTAAATTAACTCGTTTGCCCGAATTAAAATCTAATTTTAATTCCGCGTCGAAATCTAATTTCGTCTAATATATCCAATATATTAATACATCGATTAATTCCGAATTAATCGTTCTCTCTCTTTAGACGACATTTTATCCCAGATAAAACATCTCCGTTATTAATCCTAGATTAATTTTCTCTCTCTTCTGTATAATCCCAGATTATTCAAGAGTGCGAGTTGTGCGTCATCGGTGGATTATCGGGAAGCGACCCATGAGATCCCCGGATAATCTGGCAGTAAATACGGTCGTCGGAGTATCCGAATCACGTACGTACCAAGTACTACGTTCTACCGATTTACGAGACAAGGTCGACTCCTAGCAAAGCACCAAGTCTACCCAATTCTCCGGACATATCCATTTAAGAATATTAAGATCTGTATCAAGCGTAGTATACTAATGTATTGTGCATATCGGCCCAGTATCGGATAATCACGTGCTAGGGCTGGGGCTGGATAAGTGTCTGCCCCGTCCGAAACACATATCGGATGTCTGGTAACTAGTCTCTATAATCGGATATTCATGACCTGGTCATAATATCACGATTGGATGCGCATCACTTTAAGAGCACTAATACCGTATCCTGCGTGACATCATCTCCATTATGACTGGAGTGACACTTCCGTCTTGACATCACATCCAATACACTACGATTCTCAATATACTCGGCATTGGCGTACACAGAACCGGTTACAGTCCTAGACGACCTCAACTAAAGTATATCGATTGTCGTAAGCATTAGCGATGTAAGTCTCAGGTTAAGACTATACACACCTACCTTGATTTCGGCCTCCCATAGACACATCGTCATAATACCAATGGGATTCGAGGGGTCTATCCAGAGCGAAGCTGTTTCCCGTACCATCGGTGAAACACGACCTCCTATCGCACTTGCATAAGTATCCAATACTTATATATATGAGAACTATGTCGTTGTGCCCTCACAACGCGCACAAGTGCAATACTAGCCTATTCCGCATTATCGATGTCCAGTCTCGATAATACTACGGCTAGGGATATTTAATGATTAATCCTTCGTGGACTGATACTGTCTCATATCATCTCAATCCAGGAACTAATCATAGGGACCTCTCTTCATTTATATATCTTTGGTGATCTAATCACAAATGATGAGAGTGCAATTTCCTTATTACATAGTTAATTTGCTACAACAACACAATGATCTGTGCAAATAGTGACGATATGGGTCATATTATCCAACAATCTCCCACTTGGCACATAGCCAGTCACTCGAGTGTCCTACACCCGAACTATGTAAGGTTCGCTCAAATTGCTGAGGAAAGGTTTTCATCAGCGGATTTGTTTGATTATCGTCTGACGCGATTTATACGATCATCACATGCCACGATGTATGATCCGAACGAATCAGATGAATTTAGAAGTATATATCTGGATCGTCGATGAGACCTTTAATTCTTTAGCCTTGTGCTGACGCCTAGCTCAGCTGCTAACAGAACTATATCTAATCTAATTAGATTTATTATCGACCCAAATGGCTTCTATTGCTGCCTCAGCTGCAGCAATAATCCGCATTAGTTGTTTATTCGGCAACAGTTATCTTGCTCGGAAGATTTCCAGCTCACTGTCCCGTTATTCAAACTTTATAGTACCGCAGTATTCAATCGTTTGGAAACTTGCTGCAGTGATCCCAGTCACTTCAAGTTCTCATTCTCCATAGTAAAAGATAGCATCTTTAGTTCTCAGAGATACTAACAGATGTTTTTAACTTCAATCCAGTGACTATCACTTGGATTGACCCGATTGTGACTCCATATGCTCGAAGCGTATGAGACACCAATACAAGTACATTTTAAATGTACAATTTCCCAGAGAGTGTTAACAAACTCCAAATCTATCCCAGTAGATTTTTATTCCTTGAATAAAGGTTGTTACTCCCCAGAATTCTACGGAGAATTTCTATGAAAGAATATCTATGAAAGCCAAGCTTTCACCAATTGCTATATGGGAATTTAACTGTCAGTGCGCTCCCACTAACCTCCTTATATACACAAGAATTGTCGTTTTGAGTCAAATCATAAACCATTATGATTATTTCAAAACGACAGTTCCAAGAACCTTATGCTTGCATCAATCCAAACATGGATTGAATAACCCGCAAACCTGGTTTGTCGGTTATACAAAATCGTCAGGATGTTGTGAACATCCTCCAAAAGGTTTCCTTTTCAGGAAAGCGATTTTGATTTGTAACTGACATATTTCATAAATGAAATATACAGTTATCAACAAGCATCTTCAAAATGGATTTACCATGGCAACAGGTAAAAAGGTTGAACCGTTATTAACACAATGTTGATAACGATACCTTTTTCGTCAAAAGCCTAGCTTTGCACGTTGGTATGTTGCCTTCCATGTATGTCTTCCTTGAAGACGTTTAATGTACCATAGGCACAATGCCTTATGGTACAACAACTAGTATCCAAAATAGTTGTTATACATGGAATCCATTTCGGATTCATGGCACTTTGCCATAACATGGAGTCGATACCTCGTATCACTTCCTCTAAACGTAGTCGGATGGTACACCTCCATAAGATTGACATCATTATGGGGTGAGATCAGAAACCCATACCCTAGGTTGTTTTCTGACTCTATCCGATTTACGAAGTTCTTGTGTATTTGAAGATTAATGCTATAGTTTCATCATAGATGAACTATTTGTGTTTCATTAAGGACTTCGTGCCTTGAACAGTATTACTCCGATTTTCATCGAGTATCACTCTCCTCCCACTAACCACTGCATATCGGTATTCCTCTCAGGAAAACCGCATGGTGAGCAACAATTACATTGTTCTCATGTGAGATTTATAAGTACTATACTTAAGGTTTCCCTTAGGATAACCTATATTGGCACTTTATCCAATTTGGGTCCTTAGTTTGGTATCATCCAAACGTTATGCCTGGCATACCCAAATTATCAGGAATGAGAAACCTCGTTTCTTCCATTCATATCCTATATGATATCTGTCAAACAGATTTATATGGAACCTTATTCTAAAAAAGTTTTGCACTGTTAATACATATCCTGTAGAAGGAAATAGTAGCTCAGAGCGACTCGTGATAAACCTTATCATGTCCAACAAAATTCGGTTTTAGTTCGGATACACCGTCAAACTGACGTGTCTCGAGAGGAGTCCTCATCTGAAAGAATACCATACTCTTTCATATACATTTGAAACTTACTGCTTAAGTATTTTCATTACGGTATTACCGTGGCGGAATAACACTATAGCCGATCTGTTTGTCTACTTCGTGTCGAAACTCTAAAGTTTCCAATCTGTGTTCTTCAAAAGAAACACATAACCACAACGTGATGCTGCATCCGTTAAGGTCACGAAATATTCATGTTCACATCTAGCCTAGCTAGATATGGGCCCACTTAATTCACCATGAATAGGGCTAACAGATCGGTGGCCCTTTTACTTACCAAGTAAATAGTATTTTAGGTATTTACCTTATAAACTAGATTCGTAGACCTTATTTGAATAGTCAAATCAGTCCTAGTACCCACTCTTAAAGGTGTGGATATACGAGTCTTGTTTAATTGTGTCCTAGACAACAATGCATAAATAAGTCTCCATTGATCAAATCAATTTAAGCTATTTATTTGTCATTTTATATGTTTGAGATTTTATTATATTCAAAATATAAATTCTGTTATTTACATCCAATGTATTTATCTCAGTATCATCTTTATATAATGAAACACTTTAGTGTTCTAGAATATAAAGGTTTTATCCGCATCGGATTAAACACTGATATAGAGATAATGTCTCTAGTCAAACTAGTTACATTATAACATTTCCTAATTTAAGTACATACCCAAAGGGTAGTTCCTAAACTTAGGTATCTACGGTCGAAACAGCGACTTTCGTCCCGTTTCCAATTCGCAGAGAAATCTCGGCTTGAAGCCAGTATCCAGCTCACAGCGGATTCTGAACGTCAATACATATATATATTATGTACCACACTAAGTATTTAAAATCCAATTTCAATACTAGTAGTAAACATAACTTTGACAAATATTTTTAAAGTTAGAGCCTCGCCCTATCTTTAATTCCTTCGTTTCTTTCATATCCAAATGGTAGTCACTTTGGGATATGTCAATTATCTTTTCAATATTTCACAAACCTTTGGCCAAGCCTTGGGTTTTAGAATATCGAAATGATATGCACCTTGTGCTACATGCCCAATTGCAAACTTTGACTTTTCTCCACTAGAATAGTCAATTAATTGCAACTTTAATACTTTTAAATCTAAAGATAGATTTATTATAAGTATATTAATTAAGCACTAAAGTCATCATCACATAAATCTTCCAAAGACTTTATGCTCTACTATTTGCTTAATAATGGGCTTAGTCATAATAAGTTATTTTATCAAATAAATTAACCTATTATTAATTCCCAATTGAAAATTAAATCATTTAAAGCATTTAATCCAATGATTATATATTTTAAATATTCAACTTTTCAATTCTTTCTTGATTTCAATAGTCCAACTATTTAATCAATAAGGTACTATTTATTATAATGATTACAATAATCTAATTATTTAATCAACTATAATTTTAATATTGATTACTATAATCTAATTATAAAATCAACTATCATTTTAATTCAATTATATTGATTACTATAATCCAATTATAAAATCAACTATATATTGAATGAGTTTGTATATAGTCCAACTATATATATATTTAAAACAACATAAAATATTAGTCCAACTAATACTTTTAATAAATATGACGAGTAAAATAAAATGAGCGTTTTAGCGAGTATTCGAACGAATGTTGTAAATTCAATACTTGCCTCCCAATTTTTTCGTCGAGCCTCTAACCCTCTGTCGAGTACTCGGGAAACCGTGTTTCCTAGTGGGCTAGGATCCCGTTAAATATCACACAATCTTGACTTTGGCCAACAAATTGTATGATAATTAACTAGGTAGATCTCGAAGATCAATTGGATCTCATCCAACTCCTAGATCTAGTAGGTGGACATCCAAGTCCCAAACATATATCTTATATATGCCTATACATCGAATGTATACCCTAACCTTTTTCCTCTGAATCAACTAGGCCTTGGCTTTGGCACAACAAACCTAGTGATCCCAGTCAAGCGCAGACCCATTGACATGGAAGCTTCGTAATCAATGTCAATGGACAAGAAGTGGTCTTGACTTTGGCCAACAAACCACAACTTGGACACGACACCGATATGGAACAAAGCCTCGTGATTAAAACACATCTTGACGGACAAGGGCTTGACTTTGGCCAACAACCCCTGCCAATCTCGGATCTTGAGTAAGAATCACTCAATGGAAGGAAAATAAACGCTTGATATTTTAACGAGGGTTTTTCGCGTGCAAATTGGCTACCATTTAATTATCTTTGTTAAGGTCTCATCATCATACACCCTTAAACATGCATTCTAAATACATAATAAAGCGAGTATGAAAATAAATAATAATGATATGCGGATGGATACTTAACACATTGATCCTAGATCAAATCTCTCCCTTTCTCACTCAAGCTAGCACTTGTACTACTTCTACCCGTTACACTACACTTCTAAAGAAACCTCATATACATAGAGGGGAATAGGTGAGAAGAGAATACAAAGAGAAAGAAGGTGATAAGGCTGGACACGCAGGTCCAATTTAATAAATCGAATTTATTACAACAATTTCTAAAATTGCCCACCCGACTAATATCCATCCGATATACATTATTCATTCAACACAACCACGTATTCACACACATAAGCATGTTATCAATCAATCTAATCAAATTAATTAATCTGATAATTAAGTGATCATCCAATGTTCAAACAACGATTTGATTTTGTTCGAGTCAAACTCGTTTTTACGAATAAGTACTTAAAGTACGAATTCATGAATTAAATTAAACTACATCATTAAATCTAATTTAACATGTATTTAATACTAATTCACTATTCAATTCCAAATTAAATATTACACTTTTATTTAATAAACCTTTTACGATTTAAATTCCAAATATAATCGTAACGCGTCTCAAAGACCGATTAACGTCCAACGTCAATTCAATTAAAGTCCAATGGGCTTTTGATTGATTTCTTAAGGCGTGGACTTTTGGTCAACTCGGGTCAAACCGATAACCAAAGTCCAATCCGGGATTTACCCCATAAGCCCATAAATCAATCTTGGCCCATTAGGCCCAATTGAACATTAAAGGTTCATTAGCCGCAATTGGGCTTTATGGTTAAGGTTTTGGGCCCAATTGGATCCAATCCACTTGGCCTAAACCAAACTTGATAAATCAAGCCCAAAAGGCCCAATTACAACAATTCAAGCCCAAATCCAATTTAAGCCTAAATAATAAATTACACTAATCCAATTACGCAATTTAATTACCTAAAGTGCATTATATGATTAATGACTAAATCAATATTTCCGAAGCACCAAATTAGTCCAATTAATTATGCTTAATTCATTATCATATGTCCAACACACAAATTGAAAATCAAACCCATAAACATGCTTCAATGCTCTCGGCCAAGGAAGGTTATTTTGTCCGATTTGAATTAATCCGATTAATTACACAATTGACAACGTATTAACTTCCGAATGATTTCATACACATCCAATGTTCATAAAATCAAAATTACCAAGACATTCAATAGGGCTATACATTCGGCCAAGGTGAAGGAAATTGGGGATTTTTGTTCAATTCAAAATTCAATCAAATTGACTTCAAATTAACATCATCCTATATCATTATAACTCATCCAATGAATTTAAAATGAAAAATTCCAAGAACTCCAAGACTCCTACACATTCGGCCAACATGAAAAATTGGGGAAAATTATTCCAAATCAATTTTCAACAAATTGGTCCAACCAAAATGCAATCAAACATGTTATAAGCATACTTAAGCAAACAATTTATTCAAATCATGCTCAACAAACATTTACCCAAATTTTAAGCCCTACATTTTTCATGCTTGCAACATTAGCTCTTGATGCCATTGTTGGTATTTTTCTAAGGTCCCAAGATCAAAAAAAGAAACATGAAACATGCGTGAATACACCAATGAAGATAGCGGAATACTTACATTGATCGGTTATGTCGATTTGAAGACGAATCATGCCAAAAACGCACTGCCTTTGTAAGCCCACTGCAGCAGTCCATGCTCACTGTCTTGGCAGTTTCGGGTCTCAAAACGAAGCTCCAAACTCCGTCGGATGAATCCCGCCTCATGGGTGAACCTCCCTACCACCTTCGCAAGACTCGTAGTGTGCTAGCACTTGAATTTTCACCATGAAAATCCACTCTTTGCTTCCCTAAAGTCCACGCCAAAAATGGTTCCAAACCAGTAACATGTTTCAGTTTTGGGCGTGAGAAGAGGAGAAAAAATGAGAGAGATGATCTTGTATATTAAGTTAAAATGATTTACCAAAAATCAATTTATATTTATGCCATAATTTTCATTAAATTAATAATAAAATTATGACACATAACATGCAATGGCTTAGAGTGTCAAACACTCAAACTCCATGCAATGACATTGAGTGCATTGTACACAATCTACATGCAAAGCATTAGAATGACATGTGTCATGTGGGCCCCACACGTTTCCAAATGAAAGTGGGCCCACGTGCACTCACGCGTTCGGGTTCGATATTTCCGAAATACCGAGCTTACGTCGCGACGTTAATTCAATCGAATAATTGCGGCTACCGAAATTATTATTTACGTCGCTAACGAATTAATTCTAAATTAACTCGTTTGCCCGAATCTAAATCTTTTAATTCCGCGTCGAAATCTAATTTCGTCTAATATATCCAATATATTAATACATCGATTAATTCCGAATTAATCGTTCTCTCTCTTTAGACGACATTTTATCCCAGATAAAACATCTCCGTTATTAATCCTAGATTAATTTTCTCTCTCTTCTGTATAATCCCAGATTATTCAAGAGTGCGAGTTGTGCGTCATCGGTGGATTATCGGGAAGCGACCCATGAGATCCCCGGATAATCTGGCAGTAAATACGGTCGTCGGAGTATCCGAATCACGTACGTACCAAGTACTACGTTCTACCGATTTACGAGACAAGGTCGACTCCTAGCAAAGCACCAAGTCTACCCAATTCTCCGGACATATCCATTAAGAATATTAAGATCTGTATCAAGCGTAGTATACTAATGTATTGTGCATATCGGCCCAGTATCGGATAATCACGTGCTAGGGCTGGGGCTGGATAAGTGTCTGCCCCGTCCGAAACACATATCGGATGTCTGGTAACTAGTCTCTATAATCGGATATTCATGACCTGGTCATAATATCACGATTGGATGCGCATCACTTTAAGAGCACTAATACCGTATCCTGCGTGACATCATCTCCATTATGACTGGAGTGACACTTCCGTCTTGACATCACATCCAATACACTACGATTCTCAATATACTCGGCATTGGCATACACAGAACCGGTTACAGTCCTAGACGACCTCAACTAAAGTATATCGATTGTCGTAAGCATTAGCGATGTAAGTCTCAGGTTAAGACTATACACACCTACCTTGATTTCGGCCTCCCATAGACACATCGTCATAATACCAATGGGATTCCGAGGGGTCTATCCAGAGCGAAGCTGTTTCCCGTACCATCGGTGAAACACGACCTCCTATCGCACTTGCATAAGTATCCAATACTTATATATATGAGAACTATGTCGTTGTGCCCTCACAACGCGCACAAGTGCAATACTAGCCTATTCCGCATTATCGATGTCCAGTCTCGATAATACTACGGCTAGAGATATTTAATGATTAATCCTTCGTGGACTGATACTGTCTCATATCATCTCAATCCAGGAACTAATCATAGGGACCTCTCTTCATTTATATATCTTTGGTGATCTAATCACAAATGATGAGAGTGCAATTTCCTTATTACATAGTTAATTTGCTACAACAACACAATGATCTGTGCAAATAGTGACGCTATGGGTCATATTATCCAACAGACACAACCTGAAACTCAATCCAGAAAAATGTACCTTCGGGGTAGCCTCAGGAAAGTTCTTAGGCTACATGGTGAGCGCCCGAGGTATCGAAGCAAACCCACAGAAGATCCAGGCAATATTAGGCCCAAACTCTCCCAAAACAGTGAAAGAAGTACAAAGTCTGACTGGCCGAGTGGCTGCTCTCAATCAATTCATATCACGAGCAACTGACAAGTGCCACCCTTTCTTCAAAGTGATCCAAAAAGCAAAAAAGGATGTCGACTGGACGTCAGAATGCGAAGAGGCCTTCCAGCAGTTGAAGCAGTATCTAGTACAGCCCCCACTCCTGGCAAAACCACTCCCGGGGGAAACATTATACTTATACCTAGCCGTTTCGGATCGGGCAGTAAGTTCAGTACTAATACAAGAAATCGACAAGGTCCAGAAACCGGTTTACTACATCAGCAAAGCCCTCCTAGACGCCGAAACCCGAATATCCGGTACATGAACTGATCGCCCTTTCATTGATCACGGCAGCTCGGAAACTACGGCCTTACTTCCAGGCCCATCCTATCAAGGTCTACACCGATCACCCCCTAAAAACAAATTCTGCAGCGGCCAGAGGTTTCCGGCAGATTAGTAAAGTGGTCGGTAGAACTAAGTGAACATGACATCACCTACCTCCCAAGAGCAGCAGTAAAGGGACAAGCCTTGACAGATTTTGTCGCCGAATGTACCGACCCCCAGACCCTGGCTATAGACGAGGACAAATGGGAAATGTCCGTAGACGGTTCGCCAGCACACAAGGCAATGGCGCGGGAATCATCCTAAAAAGCGACAAAGGAGAAGAAATCCTACTCGTCCTGAAATTCGCTTTCATAGCGACCAACAATGAAGCAGAATATGAAGCAATACTGGGCGGTTTGAGACTATGCACGGTGCTAGGGATCCGAGATGTGGTAATAAAGAGTGACTCGCAGTTAGCTATTCAGCAACTAAAAGGAGCATTTCAAGCAAAAGAGCCTAGCATGATGGCCTATCTGACCGAAGTACGAAAGTTAACCGGGAAGATGGGGGATGTACGCTTCGAACAAATCCCCTGAGAGGACAATTGTGAGGCAGACTCCCTGGCACGGCTCACCTCTTCAACAAAATCCGAGCACCCCAGGATAATCCCTTTGATTTACATCCGGGAAAGGAGCGTAGGAGAATCTAAAGTAGAAGTTCTAGATAAAGAAAGCAAAGCATCATGGATACAACCCATCAGAGAATATCTGGAAACATGAGAAACACCAGAAGACAAAACGAAGGCCAGAAAGTTAAGATACAAGAGCACTAAATTCTCCCTAATCGACGAGGTACTTTATCGAAGGGGTTACTCAGTCCCCCTCTTAAGATGTCTAGCAGAAGAAGAGGCAAATTATGTACTCAGGGAGATACACACGGGCATCTGCGGGAGCCACGCCGGAGGTCGCTCAATTTCTTTCAAAGCCCTAAGACAAGGTTTCTACTGGCCGACCATGCACCAGGATGGCATAGAAGTGGCCCGCAAGTGCGAAGGATGTCAGAAAAATGCAAATCTCCACCACCAACCAGCCGAACAGTTGACTACACTGCTCAGTCCCTGGCCGTTCGCCCAGTGGGGACTAGACATCATTGGCCCGATGCCACAAGGGAAAGGGCAGGCAAAATATGCCATCGTGGCCATAGACTATTTCACCAAATGGGTGGAGGCAGAGCCATTATCCACTATAACGGAGAAAAAAGCCACTGAGTTCCTGAGGAAAAATATCGTCTGCCGATTCGGGATCCCCTGAGCCGTCATCACTGACAACGGGAAGCAGTTTGACAGCAAAGGTTTCAGAAAACTTTGCGAGGATCTCCAGATCGCCCTAAAGTTCGCCACGCCAGCCCATCCCAAGTCAAACGGACAAGTCGAGGCGACGAACAAAACCATCAAGGCTAACCTGAAAGCTCGGCTCGGATCCAGCAAAGGCCTATGGGTCGAAGAACTACCAGAAGTACTATGGGCGCACCGGACAACCTATAAGGACTCCACGGGAGAAACCCTATTCTCCTTAGCATACGGATATGAAGCTGTCGTCCCGGCAGAAATCGGGGTGACCTCCCACAGGGTTCAGCACTACGAGAGTAAGCAGAATGAAGGACTTATCAGAAACCACCTCGACCTGATCGAAGAGAAGAGAGAGAGGTCGGCCATGAAAACAGCAATCTACCAACAAAGGATGGCCCGCTTCTACAATAAAAGGATTCGGGCACGCACCTTCATCCCAGGCGACCTGGTGCTAAGAAAGGTCACCCTAAATACTCAAAAGCCAGAGGAAGGCTCCCTGGGCACCAAATGGGAAGGGCCCTACAAGGTGGTAAAGTGGTGAAGTCAGGAGTGTACATCCTAGAACGGCTGGACGGCACGAGATTAAAAAAGCCATGGAACGCTGAGATGTTGAGGAAATACTTCCAGTAAACCTTTCATTCTCCTACCTGTCTACGGCAAACAAATAAGGGACATGAGTCCAAATACAGAAGCCTCTCGAAATGATCCACAGAGAGTTGTAAGAAGGGCAGTATGTCCCCATGTATGAATAAAAAACTTTCTTTTCCAAACGTCCTCCTAAAAAAAAAAACAAAACCATATTCAAAAAAACTCGGGGACATGCTCACAACGACGATCCAAGCTAAAAGAACACAAAACTCACGACCGCCCGACCACGGCTACCACCATAAAAAAGCACAAAGTCACGCCAGAATCGTAAAAAATAAAAAATAAAAAATCAAAGAACATAGATCTATGAGAAGCATAACAAAAGGAGGGATATGCCTTTAAATGTTTCAATCGGCTCGGGACTGGATTTCGTTCCGCCGAGGCCACTGGATTAATCGGCTCGGGGCTGGATTTCGTTCCGCCGAGACCGCTTGGTTATCCAGCTCGGGGTCGGGTTACGTCCCACCGAGTCAGCACTTTTGGACTGGGGAGGCATTATTCCCCCAGATCCAAATGTCTTTTTTAGCTCGGGGTCGGGTTACGTCCCACCGAGTCAGCCATTTGGTCTGGGGACGTAACATTCCCCCAGGTCCAAGTGCCTTTCTCACTCGGGGTCGGGTTACATCCCACCGAGTCTACCTCTTTGGACTGGGGACGTAACATTCCCCCAGGTCCAAGTACCTTTCTCAGCTCGGGGTCGGGTTACGTCCCACCGAGTCATGCTCATCGGTCTGGGGACGGGATATTCCCCCAGAACCAAGTATCTCTCTTAGCTCGAGGTCCTCGGAAATATTCAGGGACATACTCGATGCATAGGATCCGTGAGAAGCATAGCACGGGGATGGATGATACTCATGTGGCGATTGCCTACTCCAGTGTTACCGGACATAAGAAGGAATACGCCCTTAATGTGTCGAGCACTCTTTGATCCTCACGTACCCGATGTAATGGATCCGTGGGAAAGCATAGCACGGGGGATAATGATGCCCCTGTGACGATTGCTAGCTCCAGTGTTACCGGACCTAAAGGAGGAATATGCCATTGGTATCCCGGACACTCTTTGATCCATTCATCATCCGGATCCGCGAGAGACACAGCACGGGGATGCGTTATGCCCCTGTGGCGTGTGCATGCTCCAGCGTGGTAAGGAGGAGCCCTCATACAATACATAGGCTCCCCAGTGAACCGACGTGTAGAGGATGTACCCTCACCATTCAAACGCTCTTCTGATCCGAATCCTGGTTCGCCGGGACACTGAATTGAAAGATTCAGAATTATGTTTTGGAGACCTCAGACGGGACGCTGTTTTGAGGCATCCTTGTTGTTGTTTATGCTTGCAAAAACGTTTTTGGGATAGGTGATAAGTCACCCCCACCTTTTAATTTTATTTTCCAGAATCTTGTTTTTGTTTTTCGCCGATCTGGCATAGGGACGCCCATGCCAGATTCGGTAGTGTTTCAAAGGTTGATTCACTTCCCTTCTGAATAAACCCCAGGGGTTAGTCGACTCGGGGCTGGATTTCGTTCCGCCGAGGCCACTTGTTAGTCAGCTCGGGGCTGGATTTCGTCCGCCGAGGCCACTTGTTAGTCGGCTCGGGGCTGGATTTCGTTCCGCCGAGGCTACTTGGTTTTTCAGCTCGGGGTTGGGTTATATCCCACCGAGTCAGCCCTTCGGACTGGGGACGTAACATTCCCCCAGGTCCAAGTGCCTTTCTCAGCTCGGGGTCGGGTTACGTCCCACCGAGTTAGCCTTCTTTGGATTGGGGAGATAACATTCCCCCAGAGCCCAAGACTTTCACTCAGCTCGGGGTCGGGTTACGTCCCACCGAGTCGGTCTCTTTGGACTGGGGACGTAACATTCCCCCAGGTCTAAGTGCCTTTCTCAACTCGGGGTCGGGTTACGTCCCACCAAGTTAGCCTTCTTTGGATTGGGGAGATAACATTCCCCCAGAGCCCAAGTCTTTCACTCAGCTCGGGGTCGGGTTACGTCCCACCGAGTCAGTTTCTTTGGACTGGGGAGGTAACATTCCCCCAGAGCCAAGTTGTCACTCGGCTCGGGGTCGGGTTACGTCCCACCGAGTCAGTCTTCTTTGGATTGAGGAGGTAACATTCCCCCAGAGCCAAGTGTCTCACTCAGTTCGGGGTCGGGTTATGCCCCTCCGGCTCATGATTAAACCTCGAAGGGTCTCAAAGTGTTCGGATAACATGAAGCATAAAGAAAAAGAGAAAGAGATAAGAAAGACACATAAATATATATATATTATATATGTCAAAATACAGTTTGAATTATTATTACAAAAAGTTTAAGAGTGTACACAGGGCCCCGGTCGGGTTACCCTTTTTCATTCAGCCCGCACATGGGCAGGAATTTCTTCCTCAGCTAGCTCAGACAGCGGAGGATCGGCTCGACCTTGGGAGGAGAAACTACGGCTTCAACCTCGGCAGCATGAGAGACCTCTGCTTCAGGGATGGGAGGAGGGATCTCAGGCAGTCCTCACTATGGGCAGGAACATCAGGTCGTCCTTCTTGGGAAGCCCTAGAAGCCAGAACGACCGAAATCGGGTCGGGATCCATCACCTCCTCGGTAGGGGGAGGGAGCCACTTCCGGAACTCCTCCTCAGAAATATCCCCCTTACAAAAGCTGATGGCCGCATAAATAGGATCCATATTCAGACTTGGCAGCACCATCGGTATCAGTTCAGCACAGTCACCAACCCCCTCGAGGCGGATGGCCTCCTTCTCGGTCTCAAGATCGGCCTCTCTCTCCTCCAGCTCGGCCTCTTTCCTCTCAAGATCATCCCGAGCCCGTGCCATTTGCTCATCGTTGGCCTTCAGTTTGACTTCAACATTTGACACCTTCGCTTTCAAAACACCGATCTCAGATTGGGTAGCCTTCAAATCCTCCCTAGCAGAGTCGACAAGTTTTCGCTCCAACGCGGCAGCAGCCTTAAGAGCTTTGTTTGTTTTGAAGTTCTCAATTGCAGTCGATTCGAGGTTCTTTATCACCTCCTCCCGATCAGCCAGTTTAGCCTATACTTCTGTAAGGCGATTCTGAAGTCTCTGGGCCTGACCACCCTCGGACAATAGACTCAGAAGGAGGTCCTTATTCTTAGCCATGAGATAAGTAGCCTGCACGAAGACAAAGAAAGTCAAGATATGAGATGAAGAAGACCGAGAACCGAAATCAGAAAAAAGAAGAATAAAACTACCTTTGCCATTTGAGAGCTCATCTCAGTCACCACAGCTTCAGGAGAGATATCCTCATATCTCGAAACCTCCCCCGGGGTAATCACCTCGGCCAATTCATTGAAAGCCGGCACTAAATGGGAAGTAGCCTCCCGGATGCCTTCTCCCAAGTCATCCACCCCGAGGATCACGGAACCTTTCCGCTTCTTAGTAGAACCCTCAGAAGATTTTTTCCCCCGACGGACATCTTTCTTCTTGCCCGGGACAGGCTCCTCCTCCTCCCCCCCAACTCAGCCTCCTCGGCCCCAAATTGACGCCTCCTTTTCCTAAAAGGCTTCGGCGGATTGATGAGACGAGCAGACCCCGATGACTGCACACCAGGAGAAGATAGACCCCGAGCAGCCGGCTGAACTTTCCCCTGAGATACCCTCCCAGCCTCGGCAGGTTCAGGCTGTGCCCGGGAAGTTCCCGTTTCCACATGACCGGCCTTCTTTATAGTACCAGCCAACTTCTCAAGAAACTTCGGCCTCTTTGACATGCCTACAAAAAAAGGGGAGAAGGAAATCAGGACCGAGCATATAACAAAGACATCAAACATTATAAAACAAACAGAGAAGTCAAACTAAAACAGACAGCAAACATCTACCTATCCGACCCGAGGCCTCCGGAGGGACAGTCCGAGTAAGGCCCGACTCAACAAAGGTTGCATCATTAACCAACTTCCTCCAGTGGGCAGCATACCCCCGAGCCCAATATACCCACCTACGGACCTGACGAGAAACCTTGGGAGCATCCCGCCAACAAGCTGGGAGGAATCAGAGAAGTTAGAAACCTAAGAAACTAAAACGAGAATAAGAAAAAAGAGGGGTATTAAACTCCTAACCTCCCGCCCTGAAGATGTCCGGAACCGAGACGTACTCCTCAAACGATCTCAGGACCCGACCCCAATCCCCGGTAGCCCAGAACCAAAGATCCTTGAAATTCTTGTTAGAGTCGGGGAGTTCTGGACAACGTTGGACGAAATCTCATAAGCAGAGAGGTAATACCAACCGTAGTGGGTCTTTGGGTTAGACTTCAAACGATATAACCTCTTCACCTCTTCTAAAGAAGGTACACCTAAACCTGCCCGGTGCCAAACCACATATATGCCGGTCAGAATCCTCCAACTATTTAAACTCAATTGACAGGGGGCAATCTCCATCTCGGCCAGCATCCAAGCAAAATAACGTTGCATCGGTAGCCGTAGCCCACACTCGAAAAAGGCAGGAAGAAGTGCCACCGAGCCCTCGTCAGGTTGACTAGCGCGATCCATCGGGCCGGGAACTTCAAGGGCGATATCTATCGGAATATCATATCGATGTCGAAGTAGTGCAAGGTCATTTTCAGTTATTTTGGAAGGAAGGTTCATATCCAGAGCAGACGAGCCAATATCACCGGGCTCTGGATCCTTCCGAGGAACCCTTTGATGGTAGGAATCTTGTTCGATATCAGAAGGAGTAGGGGTAGTATCAAGGTCTTCTACACTAGGTGCCCCCGAGCCCGATGAGAGCTCCTCAGCAGGGGGAGTTGAGGTTTTAGCAGGCTTTTCAGGGGAGGAACTGCTGCCAGACATCCCTGACATCCGGAAAAGAAGAAAGGAAGGGGAAGTCAGTCTATAACTAAGGAACTACTCAGGTTTCTAAAAACAGGTGGGTTCTAAAGAGCGCCCTAAAAGAAAAATCCAACAAAGCCTTAAGTCATTCCCTAGCAACATTCAGCAAAAAGAGCATGATTCACAACACAAAAAGAGAAGAGATCGTTCAGAAGACTTACTTGTTTTTTCTCAAAAGCTGGAGATTGTGCAGTACGGTTTGCCCGTTCCTTATGTTCGCAGCGGAGAAAAGAGCCCACGGTTGAATTCCAAGAACACTAATTTGAGCGATTCACAGAGATGCTTTCGGGAAAGAAGGAGAAATTGCGAAAAAAGATTGAACAGTGAAAGCCTCGTCTTCTTATAGTCATGACCAGAGGGCTCGTGACCTTTGGATTAAAAGAAGGAACCCGGATGAACGCCAAGTGTCGACTGCAAAAGAGGTCTGCCAAATTTAAACAGACGGTTAAGATCAGCGCACTGTAAAAACGCCTCGACACGGTCGATTCATTTTCCTTTTTGGCGGGAACATGACGGATGTTTGACAAATGTCAAACTTAGAAGAAACCCTAAAGATGATTTGATATGCATTTAAACAGACGTGACTGTTGCGTGTCTCAAGACAAAACGCTTGAAAAGGGGCGACAAAACATTTCTCAGCATCAGACCGACCTCCAACAGAGCAAATCAGTACACCATCTTTATATAGTTCCCGGCACCAACTTGCACACTCATTGGAACCGAGAACTAGGGGACAGATGTTGATGGTGTTTTCAGGCACTATGATATTTAAGGCAGCACGACAAGGACAGAAGGGTAATTCCCTGACTGGTTGAGATCATCAAAGCCGACCCGGCCACTATACAGTAAGAGACCGAACACTTGATGATAGATGACCGACCACTTTAGTTCGGATGACCGAGCACTATAAAGTCGGCAGAAACACTCTCAGCATAAGAGATTATCATGACCGACCTCATGGAGACCGACCAGACGAGCGAGATATGCTCAAAGATAATGACACCCTATTCTTGCGGATAAGATAAGCAAATTATCCTACTCTCACAAGGAAATGAAGTCAGAATCCGAAAAGGAATAAGAAAAGAGAAGGCAATATTAGACTAGGAATCCTTGCAAGAAGAGAAGACTGAGTTCAACTAGGATTTCTTATGCAAATAGGAGTCTGATTTCTATACTATTATAAATAGGAGGGCAGAGTATGTGTAAAGGGCATCAAAAAATTAGTGATCAGAATCATCAAGCTCTGATTTGTAAAAGCACAAAAAATGAGAAACGTATTGGAGTAATAAAAAGTAGCATCCTGTTTCTGCCCGTGGACGTAGGTCGGACCAAGATCCGCCGAACCACGTTAAATCTCTTTGTCGATTGGTGTGTTTATCTGTCTCTCGCTAAATTTGCTTTTGGTCCCCCATAACCAAACAAATTCACTATTGAAGGAGGATTCCCTCGGAGGTGAAATTCCCGTATTACCCTGAGACTAAAATCCACCGTCAACATATACAAATACGCCAATTATCATTCCAGAGTATCTTTGCTTGCGGTTTGTTTTCGGAGATCAAATTATTAGGTGCTTGACTCCTATTCCCTTAATTCTTAACTCATTAATTAGTGCTATTAAAGAGGTGTTAACCAATTCCTTAAATTGAGAAGTACCCAAGATATTTTTAAAATAAGAAGTTGGCACTGTTGTGTGAAGGATATGCTCGATTGCAAATAGGTCCCTCACTCTCCCAGTAGGATTCTTAGACTGGTAGCTTGTCCTCACTCTATTCCGGGAGGGTAATGGTCCACTTATTCCAATATAATTGTTTTTTGGTGGGAACGATATTCGAAGGCAATGATCTACTCACTTATTACGCATCCTTTTCATTGGAATGGATTTCTGCTTCAATACTTCACGATTTCCAATATCCACACCCCTGTTTTCGCCATAACCCTCCTGGCTCCAAAATCTCCATCTATAGGTTACCCACATTTACTATGTGCAATTTCATCTTTAGATCTCTCTTATGCGATAATCTTTATTGAGACGACTTTTAATGAACTCCTTTTGTATCTCGACCGCGATCACACAGTTCCTCGATAGAATTGGACTAGCTTGAACCAACATCAAATCTCGAGGCACGCCCAAAAAATCAAGACCCAAAAATCACCAACTACCCAGAGAAGTGTTCAAATAATCTATAATTTCATAACCCTCTTATAGCGGTTAAACGTTGGTCTCTCCCTCATATGAAAATCTATTTGAGTATGCTTATATTTTCTTTGCATAAAAGCCTCGGCCATTCGTTTCATTTATTAATTTAAACTAGTCGAGGCACTACTAATAGAAAGTACTCAATGACTTTTCTGAGTCTAGAGGTCCACCTATGGACTAATAAAGAATTCTTAATTTGTTCTCATCTTTTACCGATTGAGTCGAGCAAAATATCTAGATAGTCAAGATCACCGAAAAGGGTGAATGGAGAAATATCTGAAAGTAATTTCCAACCAATCATTTTAGACTGCCCGGAGAAAAATGAATTTACTTTCTAGGGGTTGCAATCTCCATTCTTTACTTCAACTAGGTAGTTACACAAGAAACTTGTAATAACTTTAGACCATTACTTCATCATCTTACAAATGCAGTAAAACGGACTCAAAGTCTCATAGTGGAATTATCGATCCCATAGACTTCGAACGGTCTTAATTGATCCAATGGATATACCAAAATAATTAGGTAAGCTTTCTATAAGAAAAAAACTCTGGTACTAAATGGAAGAGGTATTGTGGGCCAAGAGGAGTAGCACGAAGAGTACAGTCATTAAAGGACTACAAATTCCAATGTTACACTTAAGAAATACTGCTATCCTTTAAATAACTACATCGCAGCATTGGGGTATGATAGAGTTGCGATTTATCCAAGATCACTATAGCTTTTATTGAATAAAATTACTCTAATTCTAGAATTTCTAAATATTCTGTTGATGGTGTTTTCAGGCACTATAACATTTAAGACAGCATGACGAGGACAGAAGGGTAAATCCCTGACTGGTTGAGATCATCAAAGCCTGCCCGACCACAACATGTGAAGACCGACCACTTTGGTTCGGGTGACCGAGCACTTTAAGGTCGGCAGGAACACTCTCAGCATAAAAGACTGTCATGACCGACCACATAAAGACCGACCACATGGCGTGATGCGTTCAAGATGACGACACTCTATTCTTGCGGATAAGATAAAACGAGTCATCCTACTCTCACAAGGAAAGGGAGTCAAAATCCGAAAAGGAATGAGAAAAGAGAAGGGAGAATCGGACTAGGAATCCTTACAAAAAGAGAAGAGACTAAGTTCAAATAGGATTTCTTATAGGAATCTGATTTCTGTATTACTATAAATAGGAGGGCATAGTATGTGTAAAATCATGATCAAATCATCAACAAAAACTAGTGATCTGAATCTTCAAGCTCTGACTTGTGAGATCCAAGAAGAGTGTTTAAGTAATAAAAGTACCATCTTGTTTGTGTCCGTGGACGTAGGTCGGATCCAAATCCACCGAACCACGTTAAATCCCCTTGTTGTTTGGTGTGTTTATCTGTTTTTCGCTAAATTTGCCTTTGGTCCCCCATAACCAAACAAATTCACTATTGAGGGAGGATTTCCTCAGGAGTGATATTCCAATATTACCCTGAGACCAAAATCAGTCGTCAAAAGTTGGCGCCGTCTGTGGGGATTTTCAACAAAAAGCAACTCGCGTAGTGAGACAATGGCGGAAGACGGAAGCCACCAACCATCAGGGAGCTCGACTGCAGATTGGATGGAGAAGATTGAGGAGAACCTTAGGAAGAAAGGGAGGAAAGCCAAACTCCTACTAAAACCATAGTAGACCGATTGGAAAAGATAGAAGGAGCACACAATGGAAAATTCGAGGCCGGGACTAGCCGATGAAGGAACGACATAGCAGAAGGAAAGAGAATTGTCGATATAAGTGAGGACGACAGACCCCGGAGGAGAGACCCTTACAGGGTGAGATCTGTAGTGGTCCAGGAAGATTCCCGGACCGAGGACACATGGAGGAAGAGAGTGACAAATCGTCACCAGACCCCTCCTATGATAGCCTTCGCAACACTCGGCGAAAGGAGAAAGAATATGACGAAGAGGTACGAGAAGATACCGGCCACGAGAAGCACCTCCCCCGGGATAACAGAAAGAAAGAAGACCGCAGGAGGCAGAGTGGAACCAAAGATAGCAACATGAAATCTTGGTTACGGGAGGAGCTGATCAAATGGGGAGTATATCCCAATGCAAACAGAGGGGATGTCCAGGACGGCAAAGATGAATCTCCCCTCACGGAAAAAATAAGGTCGGCAAGATTCCCAAAGCGATTCAGCATGCCGACCATGGCACCCTACAAAGGCCACTCTGACCCGAAATCACACATCGAAAGCTTTGTCTTGTTGATGGAAGTCCAGGGAGTAGTAGGAGATGCCATCTTAAAGTGTTCCCCTAACTTTAAGTGGACCCGCCATCCTATGGTACAGAAGCCTGGCTCCGGGGAGCATCAGAGACTTCACACAACTTAAGAAGTCATTCATTCGACACTTTAAAGGGGCTTGCGTCCCCAAAAAGACGATTGGAGAATTAAGACTTATGAAGCAAGGAGAAGATGAACCTCTGAAGATATTTATTGAAAGATACCATAATATGGTACTCGAAGTCGGAGGGTATGAATCCCCCGAGGCCCTGGAAAGCTTGAAGGGAGCCTTGAAGGTCGGAAGGCTATGGACCCATCTAAGGATCCAAGACACCCCGGACTACGCCACCGCTCTGGAGGTAGCCCGAAAATTCGTTTTGTTGGAGAACGAGGAAAAAGTATCCCGAAAAGGGAACACCATTAGAGAAAGAACCGCAAGGGAGGGTGCCCCCCGCCGAGCAGAAAGAGAATCCAGAAGACCACCCGAAGCACAAGGAGTTCAAACCACTACAACGGGACAATCAAGAGAGAATGGCACCGACCCAAGTAAACCATGTGGTCGGGGAAGATGCATACATTCCCCTAAAGAAACCACTGGGGCAAATTGTCATGGAGATCCAGGGGAAAAGCCTCTTAGTGGAACCCGACCAAAGGAGATTCCCCCCGGACAAAAGAACCAAAAGGCTTATTGTGTACACCACAACTCCAAAGGACATGCAACAGACGGATGTAAAGATCTGCGAGAGCAAATGGAGGATCTAGCACGAAACGGGTATCTCAACAAATACATTGACCACGAGGTCATGACGGCCAGACAAAGAGCACGTGGTCGCCAAATCAATATCATCGCAGGAGGAAGAACACTGGCCGGAAACTCTAACCGGTCAAGAAAAGATTACAGCAGAACCCGAGGACCAGATGTCTTAGAAACAGAGCAGGGCACAGGGCAACCGGAAGGCCGGTCGGTACCAATAATGTTCACTGATGAGGATACCCGAGGAGTAAGTTTCCCTCATGACGATGCATTGATAATCAAGGCAGTCATCAGCGGGTCGGAAGTAGACAGAATCCTAGTGGACCCCGGGAGCGCAGTTGACATAATTTCCAGAGAAGCACTAGACGACCTAGGGGTAGAATATGCAACCCTGACCAACGATAGCACTCCCTTATACGGTTTCGGAGGATCAGCTGTTATCCCACTAGGAAGAATACAGTTGGCAATAACTGTCGGGACACATCCCCGGACCCGGACGATCATGACAGACTTCACTGTGGTAGACTGCATGAGCAGTTACCAGGCCATCATCGGGCGACCCTTCATGATGAAAACGAAAGCCGCGATGTCCTACTACCACCTAAAACTGAAATTCCCCACTCGGGAAGGGATTGGAATTGTGTGCGGAAGCCAGAAAACAGCTCGCAGCTGCTTCGCAACTCTCTCACGAGAAACTCTATGCATCACAGAAGACAGTCGAAAACGACAAAGGAACCAGGGGGAAAAAGAAGAAGACAGAGGCCCAGTCGCCTGGCCAAACAAAAGTGCTCGACTCGCTGCAGCTGAGGAAACCGAGGAGATAGAACTTTACGGGGCAGGAAAAAGTATAAAGATAGGGGGAGACCTGAGCGAGTCCATACGACAAGACCTTCTAGAATGCCTGAAGGGATACCCGGATGTCTTTGCCTGGGGATACAATGACATGCCGGGGATCGACCCGAAATTCATCAATCACCGCTAGGGATGGCAGTGGGTAGGGTATGGTGCGGGTTTGCCATTACCAAACCCGCACCCGCATATGTAAATAAATACCAAACCGCACCATACCCGTTGTGGGTTTTAATTTTCATTACCAACCCGCACCGCATATAAAAATAAATTACCAAACCCGCATTGGTACCCAACGGATTTTTTGCGGGTTTTTAAAATATTGAATTACTTTGTGTTCTTAATAATATAATTTTTTTAATTAAATAATTTATTTTTAAGTGCTAGTTGTAGTTTTTCAACATGTGTTTTCATTTGACATATACAACATGCAATGTATGTATATACAGTACGTAGATAACATAATATATGAAAGATTCGGTACCATATGTTTATTTTTTTCATATAAACATAATTAAAACGAGTTATTCCCTTCATAATTATAATGATCTAAGTTAGCCAACTCAATCGACAATAAGCTAAAAAATAATCACCAACCTTTAGTCATATTTTTTATGCTAAGTGTAATGAAAGTGATGCTTACAAGGCTCAAGTGGTGTAAGTGTAATGAAGAAGCAGGAAAGCTACTAAAGTTGCAGCAAACACTAGCTTATTTTGCTCCTCTTCCAGTTATGATCATGTGAACTTAATCCAAAATTTTGTATTATAATTTTATTAACAAGTGTGATTAAAAAAAATAATAGTCATGTAAAAAATCTTCAGTTGGGCAGGTTGCGGGCTACGGCTGAGTAAGAGTGGTGAACTGTGGATGGGTGTTTTAGGTTTAGTTTTTGTTAGTTGTTTTTATATGAATGTTTGTTTATATTATCCTAAAAATATTAATTAATAAAAAATAATATTGCGGGTATGCGGATACCCGCAGTGGATACCCGCATTTTTTTCTTAAATACCAAACCCGCACCGCACCCGCAACGGTTTTTACTTTAATTACCAAACCCGCACCGCACCCACTAATATATTTACCAAATCCTACCCATTGCGGGCGGTTTTTGCGGGTTTGCGTTTTGTGGGTAAAATTGCCATCCCATCACCCCTAGCAGTAGACTCATCTCGCAAGCTAGTCAGGCAGAAGAGAAGAAACTTCAATCAAGAGAGGAGTAAAATAATAGCGGCCGAGGTCGAGAAGCTACTAAAGGCGGGCCTCATCAGGGAAGCAAGGTACCCGGATTGGGTATCAAACGTGGTATTGGTCAGGAAAAACAATGGCAAGTGGCGAATGTGTGTCGATTTCACCGACTTAAATAAGGCATGCCCGAAGTACAGCTTTCTTTTGCCAAACATAGACCAGCTAGTAGACACCACAGCCTGTCAAGGCTTACTGAGCTTCATGGATGCTTTCTCCGGATACAACCAGGTCAAAATGTGCCCGGCGGACGAAGAGAAGACAACCTTCGTCACAGATCAGGGGCTTTACTGCTATAAAGTGATGCCCTTCGGGCTAAAAAACGCTGGGGAAACTTTCCAAAGGTTGGTAAATAAAGTTTTCAAACCACTCATCGGCATTACAATGTTGGTCTATGTCGACGACATGATAACAATGTCAAAAGAACCAAACAACCACATGGACGACCTAAAAAGGACCTTCGAGCTTCTAAGAAAACACAACCTGAAGCTCAATCCGGAAAAATGTACCTTCGGGGTAGCTTCAGGGAAGTTTTTAGGCTATATGGTAAGTGCCCGAGGAATTGAAGCAAACCCACAGAAGATCCAGGCAATTCTGGCCCTAAAGTCTCCCAAGACAGTAAAAAAAGTGCAGAGTCTGAACGGTAGAGTGGCCGCGCTCAACCGGTTCATATCACGAGCAACTGACAAATGCCACCCTTTCTTCAAAGTAATTCAAAAAGCAAAAAAGGATGTCGACTGGACGGCAGAGTGCGAAGAAGCCTTCCAGCAGCTGAAACAGTATCTGATGCAGCCCCCACTCCTGGCTAAACCACTTCCAGGTGAAACATTATACCTATATCGGGCTGTTTCGGACCGAGCAGTGAGTTCAGTACTGATACAGAAACCAACAAAATCCAAAAGCCTGTCTATTATATCAGCAAAGCCCTCTTAGACGCTGAAACCCGGTATCCAGTACACGAA